>JBCJKH010050371.1:0-19704 GCA_039877255.1 Loriculus beryllinus | reverse complement strand
TTCAGCCTGCCAGGCAGGTACACATGAGAGAACAGGTCTCTACCTGAAAAAGAAGGCAAAAGCTTATCTGTATTTTCCTCCAACATTTTGAGCAGTAGGTATTGCTTTTCACAGCTTGGAGGCATTCCATTCAGACTCAAAAACTCTTAAAAATCTTATATGCCTGCTTCGAAGAATCAAAAAAGACCCAGCGTTCTCTAAAGAGTGGCTCAAAACCGAAACTATTTTTGTTATTGGAGCACAGGTGCAAGCTCCTGCTCTATTTTATGTGTAAATAAGATTTATGTATTTATAGATATGCTCAGAACCAAACTTACTATTTTAATGGTTATGCGTCATCAGAAAACAGTATTTCCAAACCATGTAATTTCCAAGAAAAACTGTGAACCAGTTTAGACCTAGTGATGTTCAGGACAAATACTAGAGTACTAACCACTCTTAGTCTCTCCAGAGGGAATTACTTGGATTGCTATTTTAAATATCTGGCATAAAAACCCCACACTGCAATAAGTTATCACATGGGATAAAACACACACACACCCTTTCATGTCATTATTCAAATGGCTGTAATATCAAATATCTTCGTAATACTCCAGAAGTCAAACTCTATAGCCAAAACCATCAGGAAAAAATAAAAAAGAGAAAAGGCTTTTAGCAGGATTTATAGGATTATAACTTCAGTATGCTGTTCTTAACAGCAGTGTTGCACGTTACTACTGACAGTTACTAAATGGCTGAAGACATTAAATGGTAGCTCACAGGCACTTTCTGAAGATAAAATCTAACTGGAATAGGACATTTGGGCTCCAAAAATTGCAGTTTCACAGAGAGCAAAATTTCATAAAATTAATCTAAATTTATTTTCTTTTTTCTGATCCATTTCATATCCTTTATGAAACACTTCATACTACAGCAAAATATCATACATGGAAATACTGCTTACTTATCCTTGTTGCTGCTGCTTAAAACCCAAGTCAGACTGTTTCTTTCAATGCTCCAATTTAGATACATTAACCATTTCCTGTGCATTGTCCTTAACACACACACCATTTACAGACTACATATCATAGATTCAGAGAATGGTTTGGGTTGAAAGGGCCCTTAAAGATCATCTAGTACCAGCCTCCCTCCAACTGCAATCCAACCTTCAAATAGACCAGGTTGCTCCAAGCCCCATCCAACCTGGCCTTGAACGCTGCCAGGGACAGGGCAGGCACAGCTCCCCTGAACAACTTGTGCCAGGACCTCACCACCCTCACAGGGAAAAACTTCTTCCTAATATCTAATGTAAATCTCCCCTTTGTCAGTTTAAAGCCATTCCCCCTTGTCGCACCCCTACAGGCCCTTGTCAAAAACCCCAGTCCAGATTTTTTGTCAGCCCCTTTATGCATGGGGAGCTGCTCTAAGGTCTCCCCAAAGCCTTCTCTTCTTCAGACTGAACAAGGCCAGTTCTCTCAGCCTGTCTCCATAGCAGAGATGCTCCAGGCCACCGAGCATCTTTGTGGCCTCTTCTGGACTTGCTCCAAGAGGTCAACGTCCTTCTTATGCTGGGGGCTCCAGAGCTGAACACACTGCTGCAAGTGGGGTCTCATGAGAATGGAGTAGAGGGGGAGAATCACCTCCTTCAATCTGATGGTCATGCTGCTGGTGACGCAGCCCAGCACACAGCTGGTTTCTGGGCTGCAAGCACATGCTGTTGGGTCATGTGGAGTTTCTCGTCAATCAACACCCCAAGTCCTTCTCCTCAGGGCTGCTCTTGGTCTACTCTCTACCCAGCATGTATTTGTGCCTGGGATTGCCCCGACCCAAGTGCAGGACCTTGAACTTGGCCTTGTTGAGCTTCATGAGGTTCACATCTCGAGTCTGTCCAGGTCCCTCTGGATGCCATCCTTTTCCTTCAGCATGTCAACTGCATAACACAGCTTGGTGTCATTGGCAAATCTGCTGAGCACGCGCTCAACCCCACTGTCCATACTGCCAACAAAAACTTTAAACAGTCCTGGGGCCAACACCGACCTCTAAGGAATTCCACTTGTCACTGATATCTGCATAGACATTGAGCCATTTACTTATACACTGAGCTACCGAACATGCAGAAGTATAGCATTATTTATGCACAATTCAATTAAAAACTATTCAAATTTAAAAAATTAGGGTGTGCTCAATCACACCCTGTAAAGAGCATGCTGTCCATGAAAGTCTAGTAGTCTGCCCTGTCTGAAAATTTCACTATGCCTGAGGCCAGACGAAGGTGTGCACATTACTTTAAACATCAAACCCACGGCCTGATATCATTCTTGCACATAGCAAGTGTTAAATGAGAACATGAAACAGCTGCACAATAATACATATGGAGTGTTAATGGAAGAAGATGCCTTCACTCCTCATTGTTCTAAAAGAGAGAAGGCAAAACTCCTCAGCAGGTAAAAAAAGAAATGCATACATTTTTAGCTTTCCCATCCAATGTGTCTGTCACATAATTACACATAATCCTCCTAGGATTTGAAGCACAGTACAATAGAGGAAGGACTTTAGATTATAAATACCTGAGGTGAAATAATGACACTGTGAGAAGTGGGTCAAATTTAATCTGTGGATTAAATTATCAGCACGGAAAATTATTTTCTCCAAAACATCCACAAACCTCATCTTTTCTAATAAGCATTCATGAGAAATGGAAGAGCAAACAAAGCATTTAGAGATTTCAACTATTAATGCTTTCAGTAGATCATTAATCATAGACAATTTCCAGCCTGCTATTTTAGATGATTTTAGAGACTTGGCTTGAAGCTTGCCTTCAGCTTTTAAAGCATCAAGGTTAGTCTCCTACACAGGGGAGAGGCAGACTGTACAGAAAACAGAAAAACACACAGTTGTGCTGGATTTCATAACCTTCTGTAGTCGAATCTGGGATCTCCATTCCTTAAATCCTACAAGCCCACAATGCAGCTATAGAGCAGACCATCCCAGATATGCATGATTAAGTGCACACTGATGCAATAAATTGCTGAATTCTGTGCTGATTAAACAACCTACATGCCTCAACAGTTAATTGCCAGAGGGTTCTTTTAATGAATCACCACTCACATGAGTCATCCCTGGAGCATCTCTCACCAGGGGCAGGCCACCCTGGCCACTCTGTGAGGGCTCAGTGGCTACTCTCAGCCCTTTACCTTTATCAGCATGCTCTGCTCTACAACCCATCACACCTTGCTTGCCCCACCTTTCCCTGAGCATCATCTCTCTGACCAACTTCACTGGGCACGGTATGATGCTCCAAGGGCAGCTCCTGACCCAGCCTCAGCAGCTGTGCCCCTCCCTGGGTGCTAAATTAAGATTTTTCTTCATACTCAGAACTCTTGAACAGCATCAGTAAATGTCATTTGAAAATTCACTGGCTAAAAAAATTCCCCACCGCACCCCCCCGGCTTCTGTGAAAATGATGAACTCCTTCCTCCCTCTAGTAAATGCAGAGGCACCCCTAGAGCAACACTGCCCTCCACCGGCACTGCATAAATTTACTCCTCAAAAGGGGGAAACCAGAGAAACAAAACAAAGGGTCTTGCTGCCCACATTACTGTATTGGTTACAGTGGGAATTCAGCAAATGGAAAACTGAGAAGGAATACAGACTGAATACTCAGGTCAGTGCTGAGAAATCTCCTGGTTGGTACACCTATGAAAAAGCTATTTAAATATGAAAGCTATATTGACAAAGACATCAGAAAAGAGGATGTCATACACAACCTTATCTCTTAGATATCACTCACTGAGCCAACAAGCTACAGGAAGCCTTTGGCATAAATTCATTAACAAGACGGTTCACTTCCACTGGGAGTCCAGGATGAAACTCAAGACCACCATTACCACCCCCTATCATAAGCACTCTTCAAACACCTGTGGACAATTCTGCTCAAAAAAGCTTACCATTTCCAAATAGGTGGGAACTTTCAAGTAAATAGATGCAGAGGGAGAGAATGCACCACAAAAGCAAACCATGAGACCACGATGGTCAGCATATTGCCCTGATTCCCAGTTTGCTATCAGATATTGAATCATAGCCAAAACTGACTATAATCTGATCTTGGTAGTGTTTTTCCTCTGTAGCAGCATCACAGTAATAGGGATGGTTTATGAAATCAGAGAAAACCTCAGGGAATTCAAAGTTTTGGTGGACATTTGCACAAGATACTGTCAGGAAGGGAACTGGAGGAGGACAGCAAGGCAACTGTACATTTGCAGGAAGGTATTCTGAGGGGCAGCAGCAGGGTGTGGGAATCCCAGGGAGGTGCAGAGATGAACCCCAGGGAGAAGGTCCACCCCAACTCCTGGATGCTTGGTAGCTAGGTGAGGCACTTGTGGAGCTCCGTTTTGGAGACACAGGTCTAGAAGACACCACAACTGCGCTCCCACTTCTAAGCGTTTGGCTGTTACCCCTGTTGTCTATG
This sequence comes from Loriculus beryllinus, assembly GCA_039877255.1. Classification (NCBI taxonomy): domain Eukaryota; kingdom Metazoa; phylum Chordata; class Aves; order Psittaciformes; family Psittacidae; genus Loriculus; species Loriculus beryllinus. The sequence continues at coordinate 15,257 of JBCJKH010050371.1, read as the reverse complement.
TCTAGCATCTCCCTGCCTTGCGTATCATAAAGAAAACCAAGCTACCACTGTAGGTTGAAACATCAGCTCATGATTTGCTCCTGCAGCTTCTCCTAGCCCTGAATGACACACCAAATCTTTTCCTTTTCTTACTGCCTTAGCAATGTGCCTCAATTTCTCTCCAGGCCCCCTCATTCTCCTTTGCTACATAATTTCTCCAAACATGAAAACTTCCCCTCAGATAAATATTTTTTGTGCCTTTTCAGTTTTCAAGAAACAGAACTAAAGCTGCTCAGACCTGTGTGAACAACAGCAAGGAAAAGTCAACGCCTGTTTTCCATCCCAGTCTCATTGAAAAAGTAATGAAAAGCAGCACATAACTTTCCCTATTTTTAGCTCTGCTCTGCTCTGCAGGTAGAGTTTTCAGGAAGACTTATGCACCGTGACACCCCAAAGGGCCTGCAGGGCACTTATCTCAGAACTTATTATTTCACTTCAAATGCTTGGATGAGAAGTACATATGAAAAGCAAGTCCTTTTTTTCCCCTCTAAGGCAGCATTTAAGCAGCCAGACAGCACAGCTGAGGTCAAGAATAGAAAGCAGAGAGATGTCACTGTTCAAGTCATCCTTTCAGATTCAGACAACTAAAATATAGGCCTCCTTAAAGATACTAATTAATTTAAAACATAATGAAGCATTATCTCCTTATAGCATCTCAGCAATTTCATTCCCAGGTAGAGAAGAATTAATGGTACTGTAGCTCTTGCACTATTTCATGCCATTGCATTTATAATGCACATAACCTGGAAATAGTTTACAATAGTTTTGAAAAGATATTTTTACACCAGCTGTCTGGTTTGATACCAGATCTGTAACTGGGTCAAGTCCGGCTTTGTTTCCCTGGAATAAAAAAGAAAATACATATTTGACTTCAGAAGCAGAAAGCCCATCAGGCTCTGCTGGGACAAGTTAGTCTCTTGACTAACAAATTTGGGGTCCAGCTTTCTAAACAAATACAAGCACAAATATTCATGTATTGTGAGATCATTTACCTTCTCCACCAAGATACTTATTGAGTATCACAAAGCCTCAAAAGTAACAGTCTAAGAGTGCCATAAAAATTAAATCCTTCAGCAAGAAGCTGAGAACAACCACTCAAGATGGACGATTTACACTGTAGGGTCCTCAGAGGACAGCTCTGGCTAAGCTAGATCTCAAAATGCTTTGCCAACATCTTTCCAAAACCGATCTATAACACTGCTTCCAGGACCAAACATGTTTACATCTTTAGATGTTTAATTAGGGTGTCTCATTTTGTGGCTTGATACCAGGCAGTCCTGACTACATAACCTCAAAGTAAGGCCTGCTTTGACAAACAGTAGTGAAAACTTAACAGCAAATTGCTATTTTCCTGTTAAAAATACAAGACTGTGCATTGATAGGAAGGAACGCAGTGAGAAAATAATTAAGGAATAAAACGGACGCTAGACACCAACTGTTTGGAGAACCACAATACCATGTGGAGCTCTCCCACATTTCAGGACTGATTTTTAATTACTTCACTTAAGCCATGGTTAATTGTGTATTTCACACATGTGCCTTTAAACATTAAGCCATTATTATATTTTTATGAAGTTCATCCCTGACTTAAATTCACATGGACATATTAAAAACCCAGCAGCACCACAGATGCAATAAAACAGATGCTGAGTAAAGCCAAAAGGTAAACGAAAAAGATAACATCATTAAGGGCTTACATAACACTATTTATGGACCGTATTTTCAAAACACTGTTAATTTTCCTGCTCACAAAATGACAAAGTCATTGCTGCTGTGGCACACTGGTGTTTGCCCTGACACTGGGTTTCACACAGTGAAAAGTATTCCAGCCCTCCTTGCGGTGACATTTTTCCACACAGATTTTGCTGAAAGTTAACTTATACTCTATACATCTAGACCATGCCATAACTATCCACAGCCATTTAAATTACATGGCTTTTGCAAGAATGGATTGGTTTACCTGTCCATTTCCCAGGCTGGCTGGCAGCTGTACTCCAGTCTCAGACTGATACTATGGGTGACTCCTGAGCTACATCATCTCCTGCTGAGGGGTGACATGTCCCACTGCAGCTGAGACCATGGGGAGGGGACCCAGCATCTGGTAGCAGAGCACTGCAAGAAAGCTCCTCAAAGTGTATTTGGGAGAACCAATAATCACCCCCAGTTTTCATTAAAAAGTAACATGGGGATTGACAACTCTTTGAGTTTTTAATAGACAAACAAGTAGTCCTGAAGATATCAAAACTCGTTTGCTTCTGGAAGCTCACAAAGACTTCTGTCTGATTATGGGGTTTTGTTTTAGGGGTTTTTAGGTTGGTTTTACTTTCTTGACTGTTTCTTTGGGAAAGGGTTTATAACATGGAAAGATGGAATTTCAGAAATAAGCCCCCAAAATTTGCAGCACAACTTCAGGGAGAAGAGATGACACTATTTGACATTACAGAACAGGAATCTGGATACAGAGAACAAATTTACCTGAGCACTGGACTACAGGATTATCCTGTGGTAAGTCAAACTATATTGATCCTAAACTAAAACTGTGAACAAATAAACCTTGAAATCAGTAAAACCCTTCCTCAACAGTGCCCAAAGATAAGGGATGGGAGCAATCTCCTCATGCTTGAAGCCTCTGCCTCACTGCCTTTCCTGCTATCCCTCAAATCTCCAAACACAACTGCCACAGAGGGGCTTATTCCACATCTGTGTCTCAATCTTCCTTCTCTGCCCTGTGCTTAGAGCTGCAGAAAGCTCAGCATTTTAGCTGCAGCTATTGCTAACACCCATCGTTTGCTGCTCCTTGCTATGAAGCCAGCCTTCCTTTGGAACTTTTACAAGGGCAAGATGGAGAAGAAAGAGGTCATTGAAACCCCTGATGAGACTCCTTGGGTGCCAAGTTAAGCCTGCACAGTAGGTTTTGTGCAAACTTTGGGCATAGGTCTGCACTTCTCTTGGGCTCAGAGTTGCTAGAGTTTCTCAAAGAGTATATGTCAAGACATGGGAAACAAGGAATATGGACTCTGAGCATGGTTCCTTATGGAGATCCTAGGTAGGAGGAAAAGTCTTGAGAAAACAAATGAAAAGCTTGAAAAAATTAATACAGGAGCAGTAACTGATTAAAAGGAGAAGAAATGGAAACAGGTGAAGCGAAAGCAGCAGATCACACAGGTTTAATATTATATATAAAATATAAATTATTTATCATGGATGCTTTATTTATTCTGTGTCATGATATGCTATTGATACAAAAGCCATGCATACTCACAAGAATATATGAGTAGCTGCAGGTGATCACTCTTGGCTCTTGCCACTGTGGCTCTGGGGTTGAGTGACGGTACCTTTTCCTTGATGGATACAAATTATTTTGTTGCTTCCCCATGCTCAGCATTAAGGTAATCTTCTGATCTCCAGAGGGCAAAGTATCCAATGTATTCTTACTTCCACGCCAGAACTCAGGAAGCAGCTTAGTCCCCCAGCTAATCCTTCCAGGAGCAGTGCCCAAGTGTGAGGGAGATGCCAAAGTGCTAAACATGAGATTGCTCCATTTCATGGCAAAATCTGGGGTGCCTAAACTGCCTTCCTGTTTATTCAAGGTTGTATTTTTAAGTGGTCTAAAACGTGGCACTCTGGCTACGTCACTGCTCACCGGACTGATCACAAATTTTAAACCATATGTTTTCTACAGCAACTTTTCATTTAGATATTTCTTCACATTTCTTTTCCAAAAATTTAAAGATGATCCTAGATTTTGAGATTTTTTTGTATTAATTGGGTCCTTTACACACCATGAACATGCAGTATTTCAAGACAGTACAATGCTGATGTGTTTCTTTGTATTACACTCCTCCTTTCTCCTTAGAGCTTGGCTTTATCCACAATGCCAGGTAATTTCCTTCTCAGTGGGTACACTGAAGTCAACTGTTGGCATCACTTGCAAATTTATATGTCTCTAGTATAGTCAGCTTTGCCAAACAAAACCAGAAAATTTTGAGATCATAACCTGCCTCAAACAAGAAACTGCCATTCAGCAGAGCTCCCTGCAAACTGAGACATACTTTGGCTGTGCTTTGAGGACCGAAGGGAGTGCTGAAAGGAGATCGAGCTAAGGCAAAATTGAGGACAACATTTTCACTTTCTCAGCCTAGATATTAGGACTGCTCTATCTGGCACAGACTACCTTCTGCCTTTAATTGGTTTATACTGCATGGTAAAGCAGACTGATATTACACCTGCAATTACTTGAAAGACCTATTATGAACCACAGACAGATTGTAAAATATTGGGGACTTCAGAGCATGTTTGAAATCTGTGCTGAGAAGGAGCTGCAGCAATGAGAGTTTTAACACCACTGTGCCCTAAACCAAAGGAAGACTGTTTTCTTCTCTAGGGAAAATACTTGATCCTACTGCAGACCTCCAACTGCCATAGGAACACATGGGAGCACCACTATGTCATCCCAGCATTGAAAATGCCTTTTAAATGGTGGTGAAAGTATGAAAGCTGCAGCTTAACTGCTCTTAATTCTATTTTTTTTACAAGGCAAGTCAAATTATTAGCTACCCAAAAATTAAGGTGCATACTTTCCAAGGGGCTTGAAGTCACACATTTTTTGACATATTATTTTACTTGCTGGCATGCAGTATACGTTTCCATCTACTTTTAATTACTTATTTCCATCTCTTAATTTAATTCATACCACTATCCAAGATCTTTTTTTTTTTTTTTTTTGAAAACCACTCTTTTTTGTATGTTCATGTAACTTTGGCAACCCATTTGGCATGGATTTATGCTTTCTTTATGCTGGTACCTTCTTTGTGGCAATTATTCCAATAGAGTCTTTGAGTAGGAAACGTTCCAAAATATAATGGAAGTGCTTCCCAGCTTGTGTGGTAGTATATATATCAGCATGGAAGAAGGCCAAGGAGGTAGATGGAAATAAAGGGGACTAACATAATTCCAGTCATTTTCTTTCTATTGAAATGTGGATAAACCATTGAGTCACAGAATGGTTGAGGATGGAGGCACCTTTACAGTTGGCATCCTGCCCAGCACCACTGCTCCAAGCAAGCCACCTAGAGCAGGTGCTCCAAGGAACAGTCAGATTTTGACTATGCCCAAGGATGAAGACTCCTTACCACTTCTCTGGGCAAGCTGTTTGACAAGAACATGGAAGGTTTCTGGTATCCCAGCCAGTAATGGTCTTCCTACCCCAATGTCCACATATTCTCAATCTACGTGCTTATAGCTCATGAACACAAGTTGAACTACCTACACAATTTACCTTCTGGAGCCACATTTTACCACCACACAGCAAATTCTGTTTTCATTCCATTAAGCCTTAAGGAAAACCAAGCTGATGTTTTCCCAAGTGGAAATGTTTCCTCAAGAGGTTTTTTTTTCAGTGAAATAACACAATCATCTTTGTTTTCCTGGTGACCACCTTTCTGCTTTAGCCTGTCATACAAATCACTTTCATTCAGCTCACTTCTGTCATGAAAATGCATCCTGCCTCATGCAGCCCAGCTCAGATTCAATTTACACTTCTGCTGAAATGCCAGACATGTGTGGCTGAGGCATTTGGTCTGTATTTTACTCTATTTCCCACCTTAAAGCCCTCACATGACTAGTAAAGTAGCCTCAAAGTCAGAGAATTACAATGTTCCTGTAATCTGAGGATGGTTGGTGCTTTATGATGCCCTCAAACATAAATCACTCATAAGAAAGGGACAGGTAGAAGGGATAGGTATAAGAGGATTCCTGTAAGGTGGAAGAAGGTAAGGAACTCATCACTAGGATCATCACTCAGAGGTTGCTGCCTCTCAATTTTCTCTCAGTTTAAATATGAAAACTTGATGGCCACATTCTTGATCAGCATTTCCAGCTCAGGGCAGTACCATCCTGGTGATGTCCCTCATAAAATAGAGCAGGAATACAGCGAGGTATAAGCTCTCGGGGTGCTGTAGATCCATGCTCCCCAGGGCATGGTGCATATCAACATGTAAACAGACTGCAGCAAAAGCGGAGGACCCCACAGCCTGCCTGACACACTTGCCAACTGTAGAGAACACATTGGTGGTCTATCTGCACTAGACATTTACACAAATTGCTGTTGGCTACAGGTTTAAACCTATTTGTAGGCCTCCAGACAAAATGGCAGCACTCAGTCCAGGCAGTTTGTTGCAATCCTACAATCAACCCTAAGCTCACCAAGGCATCTATAAATCTGCAAAAGTATAAGACAGTGGAAGGATAAGAGTCAGAGAGCACAGAGTACATGGAAGTCAGTCCCGCTGACTTCAAGCAGGGTTTCTCTGAAAACTGGTTTCTTCATTTTCACCCTCCTCAGGAGGACAAGATGATCATAGCAGGGGAGGTGCAAGGACTGCACATGTTCTGCATAGAAAAGAGCCATACTATGCAAAAAAACCCACAGTCAACTATATAGGGGAATGCAGGACCTGTCGTCCGTCCCAGAGACTTCCTAGCTGTTGCAATTCTACTCTCACTCACCATGCCCCTCAGCTTCTCCAAACATCTTGAGCAAAGCAACTACAAGCTCCAGCACATCTTACTTAGAATAGAAGACATATAAAGCTCTACAAAAACCTCAGAACCTTTAAGTGATGTGCAAAAATAGCCAAGACACAAGCAGGTGTAAGGAACTCCATTCTGCCTTTCCTTTGCTGAGATGCCTGTGTGTGTGTGTGTGTCTGTATAACATCTTCTCTATTCTGTCCCTAGTTCAGCCCTCTTAGCACTTTCTCAAAGCAATAAATTACAGACCACAGCCTTTCCTCTGTGAGAAAAATCTCTACAGGCAAATGTGGGAACGCGAAGGCTGATGTTGACCTTTCAATTCATTTTTATCTCCATGGGCACACCAGATATCTTGTATTCTTTTAAATAGAGCTCCAATAAGCAAAGCACTATGTAAAAAATGAGAACACCTCCCACAAGGCTCTATTAGAATGCCCCCAAAACCTCCAGGTGACTTACACTAAAATGACCTCTACTGCAAATAAAGGAGTCCTGAGTGCATTCAGAGAGCAGTGTTGTCAAAGAGAAGCAGCAGCCTGGAAATAGCTGCAAGCAAAAGGAACAGCACAGCAGGGAGCAATCAGTGTTTTAGGGAAAATAACTGTGACACTCTCTGGTTAGCTAATCGCACCTTGAGCTCGTGCCACTGGGCTGCCAGCCCATGATAACCTGAAGCATGCTCATGATTCTGTTGGGGACGGGCTGGTGGATGGCTAGTGAGCCACAAGGATACCAGTCTGGCATCCAGTACCACCACTCATTATCTCAACACAGGTAGCTTCTTTGCAGGTGCCAGTTGACAAAGCAGCAGGGTTATGGCTACATTCTGGTGTGGAAGCAAGGAAGTGATTTTAAGCCTGTTGCTATGGCCAGCTAATAAGCCAGGAGGCAAAATACCCATCTCAGCCCATCTCCTCCTAACTTTAATATCCTATTCCCAGGGACAGGAGAATGAGACTAATTTAGGGGCTAATTCAAGCAGAGGAAAGAGTAGGCTGTGTAAAAGGCATAAACAGAAGTAAATCTACCCTACAGCAGAGATTAAAGCTAATACCAGAAGATGCTATTTTGAACCTAATGGACTCTGAGATTTGTATTAGCAGCGGGTAACCGGGAGGTATAGATGTACCACTTCGAAGTCACATTTTCATGAACTGACTTGCATGGGAGGCTCTAGAAATGCAATCTTGTTTTCTCTAGTAAAGTAAACACTTTTCTCCCAGGAGTAAGCCAGGTTTCATTTTTTTCTATATATGTATATATATATATATATATATACTCGCCCATACATATGCAGGACCCCTTTTACTGCTGTATTTGCTTCATTTCATGACAGTAGAACATTATAGTTTTCCAGAGGAAGATTCCAAATATAAAAACTACCGTCACACACTGATTAATGAGAGCCCTTTCTTTGCTTTCTAGTTAAACAGAACCTAGGATATATAATAGAGACAGAATTATTATTTACATTCAAACACACAAACAGCGACAGAGCATCCTTTTCCTGGGAAAAAGAAACGCTGACCCTCTACTTCTCAGGCTAGGTGGCTTCATAGAGGACAATTTAGGGCCTTCTGCATAGAAACCTTGTAGCTGGAGACATGACTACATTCAGGTCAGGCCACACCCTGTATACAGGGCACATTCAAGTATTAGTATCCAAATATAAAGGAAACAGGAATAAAAAATGCTGGATCCTCAACATCCTGGGCTCCATCTCTTACCACCACAGGTATGTCCAACACATAGCCCCTTCTATGAGCTATCCACCTTGAAAGTCCAAAATTGTTTTTCTCACTACTGCTATTACTGAAATATTGTTCTAGAGCATCACTATCCCCATGATTATAAATCTCCTTAATTGGAGCCTCAAATGTCTTTTTGCTTTGTTTTATATTGATTTGTTCTTGAACAATTACTGTTCTCTGTCTTAAAAATCTAAACAACCACTCTTGCCTTTTCTGCTAAAAGCACTGGATCTTCTCTCAGCTTACAATTTGCTAAGCTAAAGAAGCCAAACCCACAGGACAGAAAGGCTTTCCAGCTCTTGGATCTCACTAGCCATCCTTCTCTCTCAACACAAGATCAAGTCTTGTTTGGCACTGAGAAATGGTAGATATTAGCTGAAACATGTAGGTGGAAGACTGGACCCATCTGGAAGACCAGATACATCTTACTATAGGTGGCTCTACCATTAGCTCAGTGCATTCAGAAACTTCACAATACAAGTAGACTTAGTGGAATGAGGTGGACAACTCATTAGGAATACCGTAGGTAAGAAAAAGTAAATAATTAGAAAAAGAACTGCAGGACCTAGGACTTCATCCAATTACTTAAGATGTAGAAATAGAATCACAGAATCATTTGGCCTAGAGGGGGTATCAAAGTTCATCCAGTTCCAACCTCCCTGCCAGGGACAGAGATGCCTTCCACTAGACCAGGGTGGTCCAAGCCTCATCCAGCCTGGCCTTGAACACTGCCAGGGATGAGACAGCCACAGTTTCCCTGGGCAACCTGTGCCAGCACCTCAGCACCATCACAGGAAAGAACTTCCTCCTAGTATCTAATATAAATCTCCCCTCTTTCAGTTTAAAGCCGTTATCCCTTGTCCTATGCCTACAGGCCCTTTTCAAAAGTCCCTCTCCACCTTTCTTGTCAGCCCCTTTATGCACTGGAAGGCCGCCCTAAGGTGTCCCCAGAGCCTTCTCTTCTCCAGGCTGAACAATCTCAGCTCCCTCAGCCTGTCTCTGTAAGAGAGGTGCTCCAGGCCTATATGACAAGCCAGTACCGGTGCAGGGCAGTATGGCTGGGAAGTCACTGATATTCTAGTGTTGTGATGCATAAGCATAGAGATATATAAAAAGGAAAGCTGTGCATGTGCAGAGAGATCTCTGGCCTCCTACAAGAAATCGTGTGGCTATACTCTTACTCTGAGATAAGCTGACCTACAGAGAAACAGTAGGGTACATCCAGCTCAAACTGTGCCACTCATCAACACCCGTTGGTACCTGTGTGGGGGTCAGGCTGCAAAGGGACCACCACTTCCTCAGGCAGAACCATCAGAGACCAGGTTAGAAAAGGAGGAGGGGTTACAACATGGATCTAGAGGTACAAGTCTGGTTTCATGTTCACGCAAGAGACTATCCTTAGTCAAATCAGATATGCAGGTCAGACAGCTGTAGATAGGAAAACATGGGTAGTGCTAGTATTGTTCTCACATGCATGGGCTATCGACTGCTGTGGGGTCGACCCTGACAGCCACATGAGCTTGGCTGACACCATGATGCTGTTTGACTAGCCACACTTTTTTTATAACTTAAAAAAACCAAAACAAAGTGCCACAACCCAAACACTTTTAGAGGGGGAGAGGGAAGACTGGGTCAAATTTTCCACCAGCCTACAAGTTGTCACGTAACACTGAGCAGCCATGAGGTGTCTCAATCATCCAGCTCTATGCCCACCACAGCATGAGCTGCCTCATCACATAGTGAAGCAGCTCCAAGCCAGCTATCCACATTTTACACATCTCAGCAAATGGCTCCGATCACAATCTCCCTTTGGGAAGATTGCCAGCCGGTATATGATAACAACAGGTATTTGTAATGATCACTCTGTTTCTCACATTGGCAAACTTTAATAGTGACTGATAAGCTTTCCATTGAGTGTGTCCCTTTTCATGCTGTTAGGAGCTTCAGCAAATTTCTACATTAGTGCACACATTAGTTTGCTCTGCAGAAAGACAAGAGACTTAAGCACAGAAAGCTCCAATCCTGCCATGAATAACAAACAGACAGTTTCATTTCCTTCCCCAGTATGTTTGCAATGCAAGGCTATAGCTTTGTTCACTTCCAGAGGACAAGGATGTAAATGACAGTGTCATCTCCAATCCTCCACAGACCTCAGCCTTGAATGCCAAATCTTTCTACAGCTTTAACCTCCCAGGTGTCACAACAGCCACATATAGGTTGCAGTCCTTCATGTCAACAAACAGCTATTATTCAGAAGACAAAAGCATATTTTATGTAGAAACAACACTCCAGGACTGATATTTCTGTCTCTAATAAAGAAATACCCTTCTATGCCTGTAAGGAAGCAGTGCAGAATGGGATTCACACTGAGCATTGCTGACCTGCTATAATGCTTTGTTGTTTTAAGTAGTACCTAATTTAGAGAAGCACAAAGAAAGGAGACTACATTTTACTAAGAAGAAAAAAAAAAGCAAATTTAGAGATTTTTCAGGCATCTGGGCTATTGTGCTGCAATCGGGGCTGCAGAACAGAAGCTTTCATTGAAGAACTGATTGCAGAGACAGCATCACTACATAAATCAAGGCCTTTCCATCCACAGCATCACAGCCAAATGCTAACAAACATGAGGAGAGACTCATCACCTCAAACAGCACCAAGCTCCAAGGGTCAATCACCACTCAAGTTACTGCTCGAAGTACGATGACTCCTACTCCTGTGTGTGCTCCTCACACATACGTGGTGTTACCAGGTCAGCTCTATGAGCCTCCCCCCTGAACCCCTTCTAGCATTGCATTTTCAAAAATCACACCTTCATCAGGCTTATCAATACCTCCAGATCCATTCCCTTTGCCAGCACAAGTACCTCTGTCCTGGTTTTGACTGGTTTTCTATGTTTTAATGGTAGTTCAGTAGCACTTACCCTGATAAGGACTTTTCAGTTTCTCATGCTCTGCCAGTGAGTAGAGGCACAAGAAGCTGGAAGGAAGCAGAGACAGGACACTTCACTCAAATTAGCCGAAGGGGTATTCCATACCACAGCACATCATGGCCAATGTATAAACTGGAGGGATTTGGCCAGAAGGGACCTATCACTGCTCAGATTGGGCTGGGTATCGGTCAGCAGCTGGTGAACAATTGTACCGTGCATCACTTGTGTTTATTGGTCTGTTGGTGCTTTTTCTATCCACCTTTAGTTTTATATCTCTCTTATTATTGCCCTTAGTAGTAGTACTGTACTGTACTTTAGTTACTAAACTGTTCTTATCTCAACCCATGGGTTTTCCATTCTTTCAATTCTCCTTCCCATCTTTCCTGGGGAGTGGAAAAGGGAAGGGGTGAGTGAACAGCTGTGTGGTGTAATCAGCTGGGATTAAACCATGACACACCTCCATAACCAACCACACAGGCGGACACACTCTGCTCCAGCCATACAGCCAAGCGGAGTAACCTGCTGCTACCCTCAGCAAACTCCCCTGAAGACTCCAGGGAGACCAAAAAGCAGACTTCTAGTAGCTAAAGGGACTGACAGGAAAGCTTGGAGAGGCACTTCTCACAAGAGCCTGTAGGCATAGGACAAGGGGGAATGGCTTTAAACTGACAGAGGGGAGATTTAAATTACATATTAGAAAGAAGTTCTTCCCTGTGAGGGTGGTGAGGCCCTGGCACAGGGTGCCCAGAGAAGCTGTGGCTGCCCCATCCCTGGCAGTGCTCACGGCCAGGCTGAGCAGGCTTGGAGCAATCTGGTCTAGTGGAAGGTGTCCCTGCCTGTGGCAGGGGGTTAGAGCTTTAAGGTCCCTTCCAACCCAAATATTTCTGTGTTTCTATGATTATTGAATTCTGTGTTTGCTAATGCAGAGATTTTTCTTGCACTTGCTTACCCATTTTCCATCTATAACTAATCTTCCACTTCCAGCTAGAGACTAAAAAATTGTCCCTATAAATTTTAAAACCAGCAACAAAATAACAAAAAAAGACAAGTGCATGTAGGAAATTTCTTTTTATTTTAAAGTGAATACATGACACTATTTTCCTTTAATATCATGTAGCTCTCTCATAGAGCAACCCCTTGGTTGTACACTCTGTCCCTGTCTTTGTTATACTGCGGCTGCATGTACGGTTATGTCACTTGCATTTTATTCTTGCAGTAATGTGCAATAACAGTGGGGAAAGCTGATGCTCCACATAAACCTTCTGGCTAGAGTCCATTTTACTGTGTGCTCCACATGACTATTAGCTCCCACATGCCTTAACACACACAAACCACTTAGAGATGTTGCATTGCAGAGGAGAGTGTTAAATGCCCATATTTCTCACATAACTTAAAATCCTTAGAATGTTACAGTTAGATATAGTCCCCCCAAGCAGAATAAATATCACTGATGCTCTCTTAACTCTCCTTATAAGTCACAAGTTATATTTGTCAGTGTTTGTAGTCTGGTCTTCAGCAAACATAACATGGTGTAGTGGCAATTTATATTACCTGAATAGTCAGTTACAAGTACTGAGTTAGGGTGATTTCAGTTTCCTACTGCACAAGGTTTTATATTGAAGGATCTTCATGCTCTTCATCCTCACAAGTATCTGAAATTGATTCCTTGAATAAAATTGGAGGTGTAGGGCTGTACTACTCAAAAGAAGTTTTGCTTGATGAAGAAAATGCTGGAGGAGAAGGCTCAGAGTACCATAAGCATCTTTGCTGAAGGGCTCCTTCTCTGCTGCAGGTTTTCATGGCACTAACAACTATTGTTAGATTTCGAAACCAGAGACAACCATAAAACTGACTTCCTGAATGATGTGTAAGGTTCTATATAACCTTTCAAAGGAAAAGGTAACTGGCATCTTTGTGACAGTGTTTTATACATAGGCTGGCCAGAGCTCAAGGCAGTGTTCAGAAGGCAACAAATCTGCCCCAGGGGAGAAATGAACTAAAGGTCATAACAGATATGCCTTCTATTTTATGCCTATAATTCTTTGAGTTTTATCTTTATTATCCAAGTGATTGCTTTTATCTATATCCCTGAATAAAAACAAAGAATTTCTCATAGTTATTTTACTAAATAGCTATTAACTAAATTTTTCTAAATATTTCCAGAAAGTGTTTTACTGAATGCAGTGAACACCAACACAATAGAAAGTGACAAGTGTTTTCTAGATTGTCATATGCAAGTTGGAGTTCCTTGTCTTCCTGGAGGTAATTTATCACTAACAGTGTTTTACTATGATGTGCCTGAAATTCTCATGAACTTACAATGAATGTGATAATGCTCTAGTAAAAACATCCTGAAAGATACCACATAAATAAATCTTAAAAATTCCAAAGGGAATAATTGTATGTGGCGCACAGCTCAGGTGGCCAGCATTTTAAAACCTATTACTTTTCATACTAGTAATCCCTGGGGCTAGTGCATTCAGCTGTGAAGGGTGCTCTGTACTTGCAGTGACACAAGGTCATTATAAAGAGATCATTTCCTGTGGTGCTTAGCTAGAGTATCTTTCTACAAATTACTTCTGTGGCTACAGATAACTGTGTCCTTATCACCAGAAAAAAATACAGAAAAACCCCAAAACACTCTGGGGCCAGATTTCTGTATCTTCGCAGAGCACTGAATGTCAAGTTTAAACTTTTCAAGACGCGCAGATTTCTGAATTTGCATTCTTCAAAAGCCACTTACAAATATTCAGTATAATGTATTTATCAGTGCATATGAAATACTCAGCAGATATAAAGAGATTGCTTATTATGTATCAATTTACTAGTTCATTTCACATTAGTCCATGATTTATACCACATAGCTTCAATAGGATGACAGAAGAGAAGGAATAAAATTATAAAATCAAAGCTTTAAAATGTATTATGAAGTGGGCCAAAATAATAGTATTTAAAAGATGACTTTTTAAAAATCTTCCAATCTCTATGCAAAGAAAATTGAAATATAAAAGGAAATATAATTGTAATCTTTCTTTTTAACTTGGCTTTCATTGTTTGCATTCTCCTCCAGTACCACCGTATTCAGTACACACTTGTGTTCTGTTGATATTATCATGGCCATTGCTCAGGTAACTGTAATGTCTTGACAGTTTAGAGTTTTGCAGAATTTCAGCTTCTGTTTTCTTTCCACCAACAGTAATTATGATAAGCCATGTTTTTGTTATCCTGGGGAAATCTGAAACTGTGGAGCTGTAAATCATAATCAAAATACTATTAATAATTCCAGCCTGGAGTCCCCCAAGTGCAGAGACCATTATTGTGTTCAGTCAGCATGTGAGGCTGTAGTACAGATAATAAATACTAATGAAGTACAGTTCTACACAACTTCGTGGAAATGCTGGCAGGGGATGAAGCAACTTCAAGGACAGTGACTAATCTTGAAATCTTGAAAAATCAGTAGCCATTCAAGTTGTTATGCTGACAGAGAATCCTTGTTTCTTTGAGAATAATTGCTGATTGGACACCCAGTGAGATGCTTGTGGGCAGAACAGGAAAGAATTTGCATTGAGGACAGGCAAAGTGCTACCTGCTGATAGTGATACACAATGTCCATGCAGAAGGACACAGCAACAGGAGAACAAGGGCAACAGGGAAATATACAGAGGGGGAAAGTACAGGACCACAGATGTTTCTGATTCCTCTTGCTCCCTTTGAGACTCTTGACTAGTCATGTGGGTCACTTTTGCTTTTTGACATGCCAGAGTTTTGCAGTTAGTGCAAGTATAATAACCATAAACTTGCATACTCAAACATAGTTAAGAAATTATTTTTCCTAGGTATTTGGTCATTTGCAGACTTTTTAAAAACACAGATAGTGGCCAGGGACACAATCCATTACACCAGTTTCTTATTCAATGTTTTATCATCTTCTTATATGGTATTGTACCCCTTGCATGGTCATCAAACATACTACGTCGTGTTAAATCCTGCTAAACTCCTAACAT
>JBCJKH010050369.1:0-16879 GCA_039877255.1 Loriculus beryllinus | reverse complement strand
TGTCCAGGCTGCCCCAGCCCAGCTCTCTCAGCCTGGCTCCAGAGCAGAGCTGCTCCAGCCCTCGCAGCAGCTCCATGTTTGTTTATTGCCAGTATTCCCAGTATTATTGAATGTAGCACTGTCATTAGAGAAACATGTTAAAACTACCCCACTATTTTAAACTACTATTAAAACTATTTTCTGTTAAATTGAAGTGCTTGCTTCCAAAACACAAGAATTATCAAAGATGTCCTATATTTGTCTTCTCCAATTAGCATTGTCTATGCAGCACATCATTATAATACATACTGTTGCTCCCCAGGTACTCAGCTTTCAGGTAAGCTGGAAAAGGACTATAATGCCTTACAGTAAATCTCAAAAGAAAACATTAACACACCCATAATCTCACTTGTTCCGTGCCTGAGCACGGTTTCTTCACTATCTTACTGACTGGTAGGTATTTAGAAAGATTTTTCACAAGTGAAATTATAATGTGAAGCTTTACCATAGAAATGGCCCTGATGTCATAAATCCAGAATTACAGTTCACGGCAGGATTTAGCATGTAGAGAATACAATCCATTTTGGTTTTAAATAGTATTATTCATACGAAAAGGTGCAGATAATTTTCCAGCAAGTTTTTAGTTTATAGATGTATATGTGAGTAGACTCCTTGTCCTCTCACGTACTCAGGCATAAATCAGGAACATCTCCTTGGAAGTCACTAAAGCTACAGTACTCTGGAGGAAAATTGGCATGTGATGATTATCAAATCCTATAACAGTCACAATGTGTAGAAACTAATTCTTTCAAAGGTTGGCGAAAGATAAAGTAAGATACTACAGCCAATGTTTTGCAGACTGAACAAGGGGAAATTGAAATGCAAATTATAGAAAATGCACATCTCTTGCTACTGTCATATATGAGAGCAACTTCTGCTAATTGTGTGGAAGCTGTCTATAAAACATAGTTTTAATCTGACAGTCAGAAATCTGCTATTTCCCACAATATAAAGATCCTCCTTGGAAGAACAATATAAAATAGATTTCTGATTGTTGATTATGAAATAAATTTGCATGCACATTCATTGCAATATCCACTCTTCATTAGGCACATAACTATAGGAATAGGTTGTGTGTACAATTTCTATCCTGATGCACTCAGTGGAGAGCACTGGAACTTGGTGTGTCTCAAGGTGAATTCAAGAGTACTGCAAAGTTCATCCACCATTGCAATAGGATTATATGAAGTGTAGGAGCTAGCTCCTCACCCTCAGTTTAAATCAATACCATTTCCTACTTATTACAGTCAATTACTAAACTTGACCATGTATCTTGGAAAAAAAAAAAAAAGGGCAAAGAAAGGCAAAGGAAGGCAAAGAAGAAAAGCAAAAAAAGGCAACGGAAAGGCAAGGAAAGGCAAGGAAAGGCAAGGAAAGGCAAGGAAAGGCAAGGAAAGAAAGGCAAGGAAAGGCAAGGAAAAGCAAGGAAAAGCAAGGAAAAGCAAGGAAAGGCAAAGAAGACCAGGGAAAAGCAAGGAAAAGCAAGGAAGAGCAAGGAAAAGCAAGGAAAAGCAAGGAAAAGCAAGGAAAGGCAAGGAAAAGCAAGGAAAGGCAAAGAAGACCAGGGAAAAGCAAGGAAAAGCAAGGAAAGGCAAATACGACCAGGGAAAAGCAAGGAAAGGCAAGGAAGAGCAAGGAAAACCAAGGAAAGAAAGGCAAAGAGGAAAGAACCTGCCAAGATCACTGTGCCTTTTATTATGCAAGAAAATTGATGCACTCTGTCTTGGTTTTGCTACACTAAATTTTCAAGCTGGTGCCAATGTGTTTGGATTAAGCCATTTGATTTACTGCCTTATTTCCCAATCTTGTAAGCTCATCACTTACAAGACAACAGTTTGTATTTCCACTCTTTATCATGGAAACAACAAGTAAAGCATGAATTCCTACTGACCTGCTTGCCTAATGGGTCCACTGTCCACGCTGCCACCAAACCCCGGCTTGTCACAGAAAGGGGGGGCCCAGTCAGCCTCGCAGTGACAGTTCTTTTTGTTGTTGCAGACCTGCAAAGCAAGACAGATGGCTTAACATGAATCTGAGAGCAGCATTGGCTGACAAGGCCTTCTGATCAGAGAGTGGCACATCCGAAAGAAGTAAAGCTTACACAAGAAAAGAGATGTTCTGGTGTTTGCTTATTAACACAACTACGATGGCAGAGAGCAACTCTGTGCACACCATGGAGTAAGAGGGATTCTGAAAAAGCATTATTTATTTGGGAGGTAATAGTTTGCATTGCACCAGCTGACAACTTCAATAATATAACGATAATGACACACCTCTTAACTCTTATTCTCTCTCTTTGCCCCCAGCAGCAGCACTATCTGCTGTCTAACTTCTGTTCCTTCTGCCTTCAAGGGAAGAAGAATCTCTCTCTGCTAAGGCTGTAAAGCTTTGTCGGCCCACTTGAACATTCCTGTACGTCAAGGGCTTGCTCTAGGTTGCAGAGTGATTTTTGTACTGCTTGGATCCCTGGCTTGAGGATGTTCTTCCAGTTGCTGGAAGACTATGTGAAACTGGAATCAAGGCTGAGGAAACCCGCCCTTTGATACCACACCTGCAGTGTCTATAAAGAAACAGCCCTCAGTGTTCTGGTGGGTTTAATCTGAGTAAAGGAATAACTAGCAAGACCTGATTTACTAAATGCTCCCTGCAGAACAAGATAGCTCCAAAGGACTGGAGTCCGTTATTAACATCAGCCTGTTCCTGCTGCATGGAACAAAAAGGAGCTGAGCCACTCAGCATGGAGCAAAGGAACTGGACCACTCATGGTTTTCCCCTCAGGAGGTCCCACAGTTCAAAACAGCCATTAAAAACAGGGCTGCTTTTTATTTCTACCACCCAAATAATGGCTATGACTTATATAGAGGCTAAAGCTCCATGCTATACTGACAGAATACATGAACTGAACAAGTCCAAAAGTTTTGTTGCACAGCACAGAGAAGTCACAGTCACATGCAGGTGCTCAAACTGATCTTTAAATAAAGATCTGGGGCTTAGGGCATGTTGTCAATATGGTCCTTAATTCTGGCCCAACACTGGCCATCAGTGATCCACCAGCACCACGAAGAAACCACACAATAGGTTAATAAAGGGGTTTCTCAGTACGGCACTGGTTAGTTCACAAGACTTTGAAAATATGCATTTTTCTGGGAAGGTCAGCTGGCAGGCTTTCAGAGAGACTACTACCTGTGTCTGCAGAGTGCTAAACTATCAGTCACATAGCTTAGAGCAGCTATGGTCACGTAAAATGAAAAACAGAGATTTACTTTCTAAAGACAGCAAGATAATGAAAAATATAATTTATTAAGCATTATCTTTAAAATTAAAGCACTACAGGAGTTCCCATCTACAATTCCACAAGATCATTTTTTGCTACTCAGGAGTCGCTGGAGGTTCTCCATTGTAACGACACAAAGATGCCAATCTAAGCTGATGCTCATTCCAGCACAATGATAACATGCAACGTCATCAACAGTGCTCAGTTTTTCAGTTGAGGGATGATAAAATAACACATATCAAAGATGTTCTATATTAAAATTAATAGTCAAATTAAAATCCCTTCTCAGGAGAGGGCAGGGAATTTCCTATGGCTCTTGCAATGTGGGTACCACAGCTTTTCACAGATACAAAAGATCATCAGCAAATAAGGCATAGCTTGTCATAATTAACATTTTCATGATATAAACTAGGTTTGAAAACACTTTGATATTATTAACTGATGTCATCAAGTTTTTCATCCTGCATCACTTTCATACCATGAAATTCATCAATATGGTTTTGCAACCTGGTTTAGTGGAAGGTGCCCCTGCCTGTGGCAAAGGGCTGGAACTGGATGAGCATTAGGGTCCCTTCCAACCCAAATCATTCCATGATTCTACTTTGTTTTTATACTTTTGGAAATGCTTTTCCCTTTGACTCTCAATTCAAATGCATATTTTAATTTTTCTGTATCCAGATAGAAACTGGACTAAAAAATTATCATTTTTTGCAATGTTAATGGAAATTCTTCATGAAGGAACTTTAGACTTAAAATTCCTATTTAGGACAGATTAATTAAGAATAAGACAATGATTGCCCGACAAATATTTCTTCGTTAAATAAAAATCATTTCATTGCTTGCATTTTCTATAAGGGACACTGAAACTGGAAATACATGATAAAGGAGTGCCGCAGTGACTTTGATATATTACAATCAATCATAGACCCCAAAGCTATTACACAAAATGATTTTTTGTCCAGTGTTTATTGACTGATTATAAAAAAAGTGTTCCTATAAGGCTTACTCCACGTCCATGGCACTTTGTTGCACATTTATGTACACCAAAAATGCTTGTATTCTGGCACCGGCGATTAAGGCAAATCTGCAAGAGAAGAGAAAAGAAGTTTTAATAGGGACAGAACTGCTGGTGCTCACAAAGCATCATGTCCCTCTCCGTATATCTGCTCATCCATCAACAGTTCTTTCAACAGCTAAAGATTTCCCAATACACATGCTGCATTGACAATGTTATATTGACAAAAAGATAAGGACACCAGTATTAGGTGTCATCTCCTTTTAGGTCCAAAACTGTGGAAGCTGAATCCTGCTCTCCATGGGCATCCAGGCCAATATTGAATTTCAGACATAGTTCATATTTGGTGGACATGCTGAGCTTGTGTAAATAAACATTCACAGCTTCACTGAAGTGGAACTAGTGGTGAGCTGCTGGGGTTTGGGGATTTTCAAAGCCAATTAAAAACCACAGTAATTTGCATTTTTTCAGGACTGGGAATGCACTGAGCAGGCTTCCTCCATGGACCTCATCTGGCTGCATCCAAGTCTTGACAGCAGCAGATGATACCTCCTGATTTTGGATTTGATAAAGGTCTTTTCCAACCTATTTGATTCTATGATTCAAGGAAAGTTTGAGGTCCCTTCACGGTGTAAATTAGCACAGTTCTGTTTATAGCAATAGTGCAATACTTTTTCATGCTAGTACAGAACCAGGACAGCCCAAATATTCAACTGAAGTCACTGGTATATGTGGGTTCATAATTGCTTCTCAGCAAAACTGAGACTTTCTTAAGAGTTTTTTTGGTGTTAATTATAAACCAGCCATATTTAAAGGGTAATAATAATCTTACAGGAAACTAAAAAGAATAACACATGCAAAGTAATAAAATGAGTTTTGTTTTCCAGTTATTAAGAGTAAACTTCACTCTGCCAACATAGCTGAAAATTGAGTTAAAGCAAGATTAGTGTCATCTAATAACACCAGCAAGTAATCAAACGAGTGATGAAGATGTCAAGCAATGAAATGGTACCCTACAAGAAACTGAAAAAAGAAGAAATTAGGTCTGGAGTAACTGTTACCAGGCTATGCTGACCTCTCCCAAAAAAGGGGAAAAAAAGGCATTGCACAATTTTGCTCATGTTTAAATGCAGTTCATTTCAGTAGTACTAAAAGTCAGTCACAATAATTAGCATTAAGCAGGGAACAGTGTTGAAGGAGACGACAGGGAAGCTTAATCAGGGCACTTATCCCCTGGGGAGAAGAAAAAATGGAGAGGAAATTAGAGTGAATTGGCATCAACATGCACGCATGTAGAGAATATGGTCTGATTACAGCAGCATTCTCAATTCAAATATTCACAGTGCAGTAGCACACAGAATTTTGATCACATTAAAATGGCTGCATTTCAAATTGGGTATCTTCAGCTTAGAAAACTCAAGAATATTTAAATTCATATTCTTAATCCGTAATACAAACGCACTAATGTCCTCCAAGTAAAACATACAATTTCATAAGTATTAGCCTGTGTATTCTATAGTGTGTATGTGTATGATTAGATAGATTAGAAAGATTAAATACTCATTAGTAAAACATAATCGGGTGCTTTCCCAGCATTGAATTTTCTTTGAAAAGACATTTGAGAACAGATTGACTTAGAAATGTTGTGAGGGTTGTTTCCCTCACAGAACTGTAGTTTCACTAGGGATGTATTTTAAACCCGTTCCCAGTGCACTGTGATAATCCAACGCAATTCAGAAGCATTCAGAAATTCAAAGGCTCGCTTGAATTTACCACAAATTATCAAAGCAATTTTTCTTTCTTTCTGCAAGTTATTCACTGAGGGTATGGAAACCTTCTTCATTTCAACAGTTCTTGGGCTCCTTTCCATTCCTCCCTCCCTATAAACTCATGGCTTTTGCCCATTTTTCTCAGTTACTTTCCTCACAAAAGAAAGGCTAAGAATGAGACAGCCATATGAAATCTGGATTACATTCACATTGGAAAATTCACAAAGTTTGTAAAATATGATTGCAAAAATCACCATTAGTGGCTGATCATCAATGGGCTTATCTTTTTTTCTAATAGCGCATACAGAGATAGCTTTTCCTGCAAGAGACTACAAGGGGGGAGAGAGACAGAAAGAACAGATATATTTTGAGACTTAAAATGAAGTTAATGTCAATTTTTGCAATGCCATAGACTGGAAAATGAATACATTGGACTCCTCAGAAATTCATTAACAAGCCTCCACTGTTTTGCTGTACTTATTTTACAGAAAGCATTTAGCCTACTTGGGCAGGTACTTGGGACTGTCTTCAGAATGACAGCTTTAAACTTAAGCAACTTGCATTGCAACTGCAAATCTGTAATCCAGAACAGTGGACAGAAGGAGAGAGTAAAATGCTGAGTCAGTGTGAGAATCAGCAATTCTTTTGTGGAAAGACAGAAAACCCCAAAGCAAAACCCAGTCGGTTTAGTACAAAGAGCTTGGCAACATGAGGTAATGATGCTCTCCTGGCTTGGAGCATTTCAGAAGCTTACTTTTCCATCTTCACACTTGGTTCCTGAAAGCACAAGAGCAGGGTCGGGCATATCATCACCCAAATACACGTGGGTACCACGACACAGAATCTTGCCACCTTCCTGAAGTGGGATATTAGTTTCTATGGAAACAGCATTGGTACCGATTACAGGTCGATTTGCTCCTCCTTGACACTGGATTTTTCCACATTTAGCATCTCTGAAGGAGATAAATGAAACCAAAGATTAGCTAAAGACTTTTAAATGTTACATCCCTTTCCCAACACCCTTGAATCTGTTCCCGTGCTTGTGGGGAGAGACCACACCTGGGTTCACATTTGGCAAAGGAGGTCTTGGAATCTTTGCCGCAGTTGCCGTAAGGATCACCAGCAGAATTGACTCTCTCAAAGCAGATCCCAGGAGCAGGTTTCGCACCTGAAACAAAACCTAATCAGAACTTTCATCTCATAGAAGGTGTTGTTAATAATTTTCTTTGAGCTCCACTGATGCTTTAGGGAAAGGTGGGATGTGATCTGCATATTGATGAAGCATAACAAAACAGTTGTGCTGGATCAGCATGCTAATTGAAGAGCCTGAATGTGTGGGTTTTCCAGTGTTGTTTGTCTCTCTTGGCAATGCTGATCAACAGAAAATGCAGAACTCTTTCTCTTTCAGAATCTTTCCAGATAACATCCCTCCTGTGAACCCTCCTAGGACACAAAAGCTTTTAGCAAATGCCAAATCTGGTTTGGTGAAGAAAGACACAGGCCATCTGGTGAGTTAATTCCCTTCTTTTTACAGCAATCCACATGGTTCTAGTGAGACCCACAAGAGCTGAAGTCAAAGGACATACTTCTCCAGAAAGGCATTTTATAGTGCAATTCAGAACAAGAGACCCCCCAAAAATCCAGTTGCAATCCGGAGTGTTATGTGTCTGTATAAACATGACCACATTACATGGCAAAGAGCGTAAGATGCTGTTAGCTCAAACCGGGGAGAGGAAGAGAAACCATCCCCATCTTGATCCTCAGTAAATCCACTCCTGAAAGGCTGACTTGAAAGAGGGGCTGTTTCTACCATGGTGATACAAGTAGGAATCTGGGAAGACAGGCAGCATCTGGTTGTTATCTACTGTAGTCTTTTATGATGGAGACATATCCTAATGGCAAAGAAACTTCCCCAGTGGGAGTATACTGGAAATGTTTGTGCAGACAGATTACTCATCCCTGCATTATAGGAGTCAAAAGGTACTGCTGGAACATCTATTCTAATGTCTTATACAGACAATCTCCTGTCGGTTTTCTCCCAGATTGTGACCAACAATTTAATATCTTCTAGGGGAATATACATGCATTCATCTGAAACGTATAAGAGGGTTTTTTTTAAGGATTTACTTCCCCAACTGCAACAATTCATTAGTCCATGTATTAGAATTTAATTGCTTTGTTCTATTGCGGTGTGGCTTTTATTTCTAGCCAATAATTACTGTTCCTTGCAAGATTAAGAGGCCCTTTGCTAGCGCCTTTTACTACCCCATATTTTCTTTCCATGAAGATTACAAATAGCACAATCAATTAAATCGTTGCCATTATTCCAAGTAACTCCAATAGGCAGACTTGCTTTGAGGACCCAAGATGGTAAGGAGATACATGGATTAAAACTCTGGACAGATACTTGCCAGATACAATTTTGTACTTTTGATAGATCAGCCAAACTAGACCAAAAAGAACTGGCAGCAAATGATATGATAGCCTTAAGGCTGAGAATATACCATTTCTACAGTGTTCTCTGTTCCCTGATCTTTATCAGAGACAATATCTGAGTTAATGTTACATTTTTCCAAATGCATGAAGCCACTTCCAAGAGCGCATGTCTCTGACGGAGGGTAAACCACGTCATTTATTTAAACTATCCTGAAGATTTCATTTGAAAGCCTTCAAAAAGTAAGTTTTTTTTAAAATGGGGTCAAATTATTGGAGAAGGAAAAACAAATATGATTGTAAAACTCCCAGGTAGCGTGGATCTTTTCACTAATAACTCTGAGATTAAAGCCTCAATTAATTATCTGCATTTCACAGTCAGAAGCTTGACTAATGCTATCTACTGCTGAACAGCAATCTAATGCTATTAAGGACAAAATATTACAACTTGAAGAGGCTTAAGATGACACTCTCTTCCCCTTCTAACATTTTTACATACTGAAACTGAAAAACTCAGAAAGGCAGGCACAGAAGGAACAGAATATGAGCTCCTGGTTCCCTGGAGAGCAGGACAAGAGCTTGAAATTCTTTGGTAGATTACAATCGAGCTTGCTGAGCTCAGAGTATTTCTCAAATCTGGAACTATTAAAAGGGACTCACACAGGATTCTTTCATTTCTTTGCATTAAACCACAAGCCATAATCAAAAAATCAACCAAAGCAACCAGACAAGACACTGTGCAAAAACCAAAAGTAAAATTTCCATTATCGGCATGTTGATTCCTCCTCATCTTTCCAGGGCAGGCACATTAACTATTCAGCTTGATATAAACATTAACATGTGCATATACTAGGGAAAGAAGGGAAAGAAAAAAATATGCTTTAAGCAAGAGACCAAGTAATATTGCTTTTTCTCCCACATCTGTCTTGCTTAGACCTACCTAGTCAAAGGAATAAGCCCCCCACCCATCTACCATGATCATACAGAACTGCTATGGGTCTCATTTTAACTTAGTTGGGAGCCTTGTGCCCCAGCTAGTTCAGCCCATGGCATATCATTGCAATGACTGGAGACTTCCTTGGAGATGCGGCAGCAGCATCCCAGAGCACAGACAGACATGCTTTTCCCTGAGCGTTATGTGGCTCTGAAAGCTGCCAAAAGCAAAATGAATGCTCATGCCCTGTGCCAAAGACTCATTTAAGAAACGGTGTTAAAAAGGTAAAGGACTCAGTGAAATATTAAGAGAGTTGAAAGTATTTATCTTCCTCTTTCACCCAGTGAAACTTTTTTGTTTGGTTGGGTTTTTTTATGAAGTCAAGTGCGCTATGCATGATGGAAAGCAGCCTGCAGGAAGAACACATCTGCAGCATCCTTGCAGGGCTCAGACAGTGAGTTTTAACTCCAACCAATAACACTTGACAAGAAAAAAAGCTCTCATGGAGTACAAAAAAATGCTCCCCTGCTAGCTTGGAGCAGTTTGTATGAAAACACCTGGTACCCGATGATCATCTGCAGCTTGGAAACCATCATCTAGCTTCAATTCCTGTCTTTGGTATCAAACCAAAACACGTTGCTGCTTAGAAGTCAGATGGCTGTTCCCTCTCCTGACTGGTTTCTCTCAATATTTGGACTATTTTACAGATGAAAACATATCAGAGTGTAAGAAGCTGAACAGATGGAGCTACCAAGCTAAAAAAAGGTTTTTCCAAGGATACTTAAGGAAGAAAATTGCAACGTTGTGTTTCTGGAGGAAACCCATTTATTGTGATGGCTCCATATTAACTGAAGCAGAAAGTCCTGTCTTTCTCTGTTTTCCTACCTCCATAGGCAAAGGCAAAATGATTTGTGAAAGATTTCCAGTGGTTATTAAGTGCTTTGAGCTGGACGAACAGAGTTTATTTCGCTTTGCTATTGATAATTATGGTATCGTGACCCTATAATTAAGGTCCTGTCAGCTTTACCATGCCAAGCCTTATTCAAGGGATTAAATCAGCCGTTTGAAACTGCAGGAGGTCAAAGCTCACCACTGCAGCTGTCAGCCTGGAGACTTTTTTCCCCTTCAAATGTGTAAATTGATGAGCCCATTTCTTTCCCTCTATGACTGCAAGAAAAGAGATGGTTTACACTTTTGGAAGTGATACAGAAATGCTGTGTCATTGCAGATCAGTGCAAGACCTGCTGCAGTGAGAAAACACTGTCAGGGGTTCCTTAAAGAGAAGAGAGGAATTTCTGACCATGGTGCTGATTCCAGGAACACAGAAACACCCGTTATCAGGCTAACAGTGGAAAAGACAGATATTGCAGCTCAGTTCCCAACACTGTCTCAACACTTAAAAGAATTATAGAGCTTTTATGGGTGTGGAGGGCAAACTCCCCCTAACCTCCTGAAGCTCTATTGCTCAGACTATGCCAGTTAGCCCCATGAGCAACTGTATAAATATAAGCATAAAAATATAGTTCTCTGCCATGTGATTTGCACCTGGATTTTACATCTCATGCAGTTCATTTTACTGCACTTAATGGTGCAAAGCAAACTTTCTATTAGCTCCCCATGGTCTCTCTCTTCATCCAGGTGATCCCTGTTGTTATGTGTGTGTAAGAACGAGATGGGTTTGAGCTGTTATATTTTGCATTTAAGGATTATGCTAGCTCTGACTACCTCTGAGAATACAAATGTTTTTCACATCTCCAAAAGAAAAGACCTGGCCATAAATATGTGATGATCAGAACACTTTGATTTTACTGATTTGAAATCTTCACAGGTAAATCAGTGTTTTTGCAAAAACCGGTTAGTGATGGCTTGATCAGCTAACTTAGATGGGAAGCCCATCTATTTTGCCTATAGGGTTGTACCTGGAAAAAACCTGCAAAGCTCTTACCCCAGTGACAGACATTTATAACAAGTATTGACATTAAAATTAAGATCATTGCTGCTTAAACAAATGGCCATACCTATGCAACAAATTTAAGTATGTTCTAATTGTTATGTCAATGGCCATCAATGGCTCCTCAAAGTCACTGGTTTTTATCTTCTTGGGGATATACAAGGAAACACACTGACAGACATCTCCTTTCCTTCCCTCAAGAGGCATTTTCCTGTCAATGCAGAAAATGGCATGAGTCTAAAGATGAGAATCTTCTATTCTTTGATAATCGATAATTTTTCTCTCTTAAATGACTTTACCTGTGTATCTAATTGCTCCCAGAAAATGCCAATGGAGTCCCAGACATTAAATAAAAGTGCATTGATTGTAGTCCAACTATTATCAATAGGTCAGATCAGTGCAATTTGGTATTTCTGAATATGAAACAAAGAAAGTCACAAGCAATTCATGAATATTACTCTTTAAGGATATGAATTAAGGTAAGAGAAAGAGATTTGTGAGTTCTGGGAGCAGACTTGCATGAATGCAGTCTTTAAGAAGAATTTGCGGTATTTTCGGAGGTGGTCCCCAGGTGCTCCTCCCATCTTTGACACCGAGCTTTCCATGCTACTGCAGTTGGGGAATAACAAAACATATTCCCCTGTTTGATTTGAATTTATCTGTTGAAAGTAACAAAAACCCATTCAGGAAATGCAAGTAATTCTTTCTGGAAACAGGCTCCTCTTGCTTATCCTAAAGTAAACAAGCTCTGACAGTGCTCATCATTTCTCTTTAACTAGATCTAAAAATATGACGATTGATGTTTATCATTGGGCTACAGGACATCTGTAGCCTGATGAATAAAGGAAGATATACAAAAGAAGATACTGATAAGGAATTTAATATACTGAATATTATTTTAAAATAAGTTACTGTATTTTGTTCTGCATGGCTTTCTCCAACTGGGAAGATGAATAAAGGAATTAATGTAAACTATTGTGATCAGGTTTTTCTTTACATGTAGATTTTTTCTTTCAAAAACCCCACACTTCTTCACTACACACACATTGTTAACAATAATGCTAATCAATTACAACAATATGTAAAAGGTTGAAATGTATCTTTTTGATAGGAAGTCCAGAGACAACATCTTCAAATGTCAAGTCCCTCTTTCCTTTGCAAGCAAAGCTGGAAAGATAGGATAGGACAAGGGGTAACAGGTTAAAACTTAATCAGGGGACATTTAGATTGGATATGAGGAAGAAATTCTTTACTGTGAGGGTGCTGAGGCACTGGAATGGGTTGCCCAAGGAAGTTGTGAGTGCTCCATCCCTGGCAATGTTCAAGGCCAGGCTGAACAGAGCCTTGGGTGACATGGTTTAGTGTGAGGTGTCCCTGCCCATGGCAGGGGGGTTGGAACTTGATGATCTGAAGGTCCTTTCCAACCCAAACTATTCTATGGTTCTACAGTTCTAATGTTTCCTTCCCAGACTGTCCACGCTTATTTTGCTCTGAAGCATGTGCACATTGCATCACAGATTTTCAGTTTTCCTCCTTTTTCCTCTTCCATCTGGAGGCTGATGGATCCACAAATGCAGACAAGTGTTTTCTTGATAGTCAAAATACTTGTGCTTCTATTTAAAGCAACAAGATGTTAAAGGAGAGAACAATGAAGACAAGTGAATCCTGTTTGCTACAAGTTTTTACTGTTTAGTAAGCCTCCCAGAGCAAGATTATATCCTTGGGGGGAGGAGAATAGCTTTTATGTTTATATAAAGGGAAGTATTATTTGCAAACTAACTTCCTTAAACTTACTATGGTTAGTACTTCGTATACTAATAAAGTATTTCATAGAAATACTATAAGCTCAGTTACTGGTAAGTAAAGATATGTCCCTATAGTAGAATCAGGTCAATCCTTCTCATTAAATGTCAGAAGACTCAGACTCTTCCTCGGTCATCCCTGCAGTGTGTGGGAGCAAGATCCTAGAAAGTCACATAAACCACCAGCTCATGAAAAGATAGGGCCTGGGGGGAGGGGGGGGGAGTGGGGCAAGGTTTTATATCAATTCTGATATCCAAACCACAGCAAAAAGACCCAAGTGCTACACTAGAAATCTGCTTAGTATATAACAGCATTCAGTTCAGGTTTAAACCTTTAACCAGGCCTCAGTCTGACTTTTCACATACTTAATCTTTGAGAAACACTTCCTTAAAGCAAACAGACAAACCAACCATTGTATTACAGCAAAAAGGTACTGTCAGCCTCTTTCCCAAGTGGGATTTTTCAGATAATCTAAAAACATATCCAGTCACATTAGATACAAATTACTTCAAAGTATTAATTCCCTCCAAAGCTGCAACAGCCTGACCACGCATTTGGAAAATACAGGATGATCCGTATACGTATTAGTCATTGGCACTTCAGTTCACTACGGCTGCTAACGCAAATGGGAAAATGCACACACCCGGAATTTCTGTTGCTGGGACAACAGCAGCAACAAAAAGAAAGGCTGTAACTTTCAAGGAGCATGTGTGATGTAATAATTTTGATGAGAAAAAGTGAAAATCCACAAACGCCAGCAATCATTGTTTACAGCACAGCAGCACTTGTGCTTGCCTTTTACCTCAGGCTCCCTAGAATAGCTTCCCTGGGAGTGATGTTAAGGTGGGTACACAGTAGTAGGTTTTGACTTTGATATCAGAGTACAGATTTTCATTTAGATTTCAAATCTGTTATGGCACTTATGGTTGTGTTTAAAAACAATCAAACAAAAAGATGGACATGTCTGTAAGCATAAAGTTGTGTTTTATATAGCCACGTTCAAGAAACAACACAAGCCACGTTGAGCACTCCACTGGAGACCACAGTCTTCAAGTTCCTATTTGCATTTCAGCAGCACCTATGTGACCTAGGGCATGGATCAACACAATTCTACTCCTCCAGCTGAAAAAAAAACCAAAACAAAACCCTAACAGATTTAAGAAGTTTCAGCCTATTTCCCAGTGAGTGTTCAAGCCCACATCAATTTACCACCTGCCTAGCTGTCGAGAAGCAGGCATTTATGGGGCTGTGCATCAGTGAAGCCACTCCAGCCTGAGCTTCAAGTTCCCAGGAACACCCTTGGGAGGACACTTAAAGACATAAAAGCAAAATTGATGCAGGTTAAAGTACAGCCCTGCACATAAATACATGAGCTGCCTCAGCGAGGGCACACTCAGTGCCTGCATACAGATGGGAACTTCTGAAAGCAATGCTGCCACCACCAAAAACAGCCTACAAGAACTATGTGTCTCTACCTACCAACAGTCAGATAGACATGCATCTAAATGATGTCTGCTTCAGAAAGTCTTATTCCACGCAGGCGTGGTGCTGACATAACCCAGAATATCCACTGATCATTTGAAATAATGCATGTTGGAGGGAGGCTTCCCCTGTGTTAACTTGTATTCTCTTTTTCTTAAATATGTAAATAGTTAAGCTGCTCATAAATTATACACAGCACAGTTTTTAATACTTAAATTTTAGCAATAATTTATTTTGGATTTCATTAATTTTTAAACGGGAAGATCAGAACTATTTCAGAAAACACAGTTCCCATTTAAAGTAAAATAGCTGTGTAGCTCATCATGCCTAGAAATAAGTACCACACAAAATCTAACAAACTCTTAAGAAAGGAGGGAAATCAAGAAACTGACTTCAAGTGAGTGTTATGAGAAATAAAATAATACTTTTTTAAAAAGCAAAAGCCTTGTTTAAATTCTGTTCCTCTTGAATTCTTAATGAATGACATTTGAAAAAATATTAGTGGCTGAAAATCTCATGATACTCCTTTACAAGCTTCCTCAGAAAGTTTTGGAAATGATCTTAAATCCAATCATTAACATCCATTGTATCCCTCTAATCCTAAACATCATATGGAAGACATTAAGAGCGATATTGACACTGAGTATTCTCTGTGTTGCGTGACCTCAGGACAACATGCCAGTTCCTTGAAACATAGCTCGGTTACATAGTGCAAATGGGATCAAGCCATGTCTTAATCATGTTTGCAAGTTGCTCTAGAGACCCAGCCTTTGCAAAGCTGCAAACTGGAAAAAAAACCCAAAACCACTGATGTTGAAACAAGCTTTGGCTTTGCAAGCACTAGCACACTGGGTTGATGCAGAAATCATGCCGGCACCAAATGCTCCAACAGAGTCCTGTAATGCAGATTTTAACAAGGTAATTATGGGTTAATAGAGACACTGAGCAACATACACCTTTTAAGACATGAAAAACCAAATTCTAAGCAGCTAAGCCACAAAATACACTCCATTTGCATGTACTTATACACAAATGACAAGCAGAAGTAGCCCTTCTCACCATCTCTGTGATTAGTCAGTACACTTCTTCTCCAATCACCTCATCCCTGCTCAGACAGATCTTTGCGGGGTGCCAGAGAGAGGAGCTGCTCAGGATGCAGCATGTCTTGCACACTGCTCGCTGCTGCTACTGAGGGCCTGGAGGCTGGGTGGTACAAGTGGTCTCCTTGCAAATAAATGCTGCCAGGTCTAGGGGCCACTGACGAGCCCCAATGCATCATCCTTGGAAGCATAACACCTCAGACACCCTCCAAAAGCCAGGAATGACCCTCCTCCCTGATGGTCACAAGAGGCTGTAATGAAGCTAATCCCCCCAGTCCCAAGCAGCAGAGGCAACACAAAGTCACACAAAGAACATCTGCCTTGCCATCACGCTGCCTCCCTTCCTCCGAGATCAGAGTGGTACAGTACCAACAAAATGTATCTATAAAGGGACTGTGTGTTTTCACAGGAGGAATGCCAACTGAGATATGGTACTAGCTGAAGCAGTCACCACATGAAAAATCCCCTGTGGCAACACGCAGGGCATCTACACAGAAAGCATCACAGTCTAACATTTGAAAATGCCAAATCACATGCACTCTTCATAATATGGCCTTCTATAAAAAGCAAGGGGAAAGAGGAAAAAACCTACCCCACACTTAATCCTTGCAAGACAGAAGGTCTGTATGCACTGGAGGCCAGACAGTTTGCAGGTTTCTAATTCTATTGAGAATTTTCAAATGCAGGGGGAGGGGAGGAAAGATCTGTATCACCTCAGGCTCACAGTATAGCTACGCAAGGAATTACACCTCAATTCAGGCTGTGTTTTCCTCTCTATATACATTTATCATTTCTAGTTTCCTTGCTTATAACTTATACAACTTGCATACTTTGTGCTATTTCTTTTTAATTCATATGCAAGCCCTCTATAGACTCCTGCCTGACTCTTATTTTGAATATACTCTCATGTAGCAGCCAGACACTCATGAAAAGCCCTGTAACACGTTCACTTAGTATTCCCTATAGATGAAAAACAGCCTTAGTAAAGAAAATTAAGTTATAAGCTGTTTAGTCAGAATTTTTTTTTAAGCCACTGTGTATTTGTTGCAAAAACGGCATGACTCCGAAAGAACAACCTG
>JBCJKH010050367.1:0-18340 GCA_039877255.1 Loriculus beryllinus | reverse complement strand
CGAGGCCAGGTCGGACGGAGGTTGGAGCAATCTGGAAGGTGTCCCTGCCCATGGCAGGGAGCTGGAACTAGATGATCTTAAGGTCCTTTCCAATCCTAACGATTCTATGGTTCTATGACACGACTCCAAGCTTGGAGAGACAGGTCGCTCAAGGTTGGGAAACCTGGAGGAAAGCTCACACTGCCTGTTGATGGGTAATTTCACTACTTTCTCCTTAAAAGGTCATGAAGTTTTAATTAAAAAGCCAGACAATAACAGGCATTATTTGGGATACATGATTAATATTTCTAGAGCTGAATTAAGAGTTAATTGAGAAAGTCAAGAGGATAAAGTTAAGATTTTGTGCTGATTCAGTTGAGGTTTGTATGGGTGTTTTTGTTGTATGAGATTTTTTTATCTTTTAAAGCAGCTGCAATAAACACTGAACAACATTTAGGACAATTCTCTCAATTCATCTACAGATGTGACCCAGAAGCAAAGCTCCCACAGACAGATTAATTCAGGACACGATGGAACATGTGGAAGGATATTTAATAACCTGAGGCCTTATATAAGCTCTGGACTCTGGATTAAACACTAAATAACAAATATATGTGAACATTTTTTTATCTGCATTGTTTGTTGTAGATGGATAGTCTACTGCTCCAAATCAGGAAAATTAGAGCTCCTCTTCTTCAGATTAGGGATGGGAGACCTGCAGACGTGGAATGCTTTTCCTCATCCAGCATACTGACATAACCACATCAGGTATGTCTAGAGAAGCAAGAGTAAGTCCTTCATTGCAGCACCCTGCTACTCCCAATCCCAACCACTGCCACTTGAGGGAATAGTTGGCACAAGGTACAACAAGGACGAGGAGAACCGGATAGTTCGCTTCTTGGCTAGAACACAAGTATGGTCCACACAGCATGTTAGGCAGTCTTGAGGGGAAGAGCTACTTAATTCTGTCAAGGTGGCATTTGCAGGCCTAAAATGAGCTACCAAAGTCCATCACTGTCCTCAGCCTATGGGGTTTAACTTGAAGTTTTCCACAAGACTTCTAAAAGTGACAGAAAGCGCTTGTAACGAATGTGCTAGACTTGCCCTCAGGGTAGGTTATAGCCCAGCGCTACAGGGTGAGCTACACCAGACAACTGTAAACTGGTAACAACATAATGAAAAATATCTGAAAGCTCCTCCAGTAAGCAGAACCCTTCAGTTTGGATTCAGCTGTATCCTGCCTCTGTCAGTAACCTGGACTTTGCTGAAAATCACTCTCAGCAGTGGATTGAGAACACTACCAGTCTTTAGCATGTAGTAGAAATTGCTACTTAAATAAATCCCTGTCAACTTTCAGTTATGATTTAAAGAAAGCAAACATGACACACACAAAATAAATCAAGACTTGGCAACTGACTCTGCTGATGACTATACTATTTTTCACTGTTTTCTGATAGGTCTCTTACTAAGTGCATAAGCTGACTTACTAATTATAGTATCTTTGCTAAGCAGCAAAAACTTTGACTACACATAAGGAAAGAAAAGAAAGAATCCTTATTTACTAAAATAATACTTTCAGCCTGATTTCTGTAAAGCTGCTTCTGGTGGGAATAGATATTTAAATCAATATTCTGAATGTTCCAAAGAGAAAAGTAACTTTTTTTTCTCCCCCTATAAAAATAGCAGGAGTATCAGTGCACATTGCATCTATAATGGAGATTGTTGTTAGGTAATGAATGGAAAGAGATCCCCATCACGGCATCTGATGGAGCGTTTACTGCATCTTAGAGAAAACTCTGAAAGCCCTGCCCTCTAAGCTCAGAAGACCAGATGCATGCAAAACAACTGTGTCTAACTGCTGTAGAAGCTGTGTGTATTCTTCTAGGGTTTGGGTTTGGTTTAAGTTTGGTTTAAAAGCTTAACTAGTCTCTCTAGTTCAGTTCTTAAAGAAGTACAGACAGGCATGGTAACAGTGACTGTGTTCTCACAAGGAATGCTGTGGATAGGCAACTCATACAAAACTCATCTCTGAAGATGCAATAATAAAGTCCTTCCCCAAAAGTCTATAGAGCCCAGCAAGCCACAGATATATCCCAGATCTTGAATTTATCTAGCACAGGAAAACATTCTGTACACGGGTCACAGAGGAGTGCTACCCTGTAGGAAAGTATCTGTGTCCCCTGAACCATTTTTCCTCCCTGAAACTACACAGACCTACACATAATCCTCAATAAAAAGAGCGCCCTGAGGCACAGGAGGAAATGTTGCCAGAATGCAATGTCCCAGGAGAGCAATCTTTACTATGACAAAAATTCAAAGTGCTCAACACAGCTGGAACTTTCTTGGGTGAGAGCACTGACTATCTTGTCACACAACTGACCACAGAGAGAAAGGAGGTTCAGTCATTGCTTTCCTCACACCAGCAACAATGTGAGCACCAGGAACTCATCAAATGCATTTATACCTAAACTCTAGCGTCTGTAAAACAAAAGGCAATGAGAGATGAACTGGCCTGTGTCCAGGGATCCTCCCTCTGGGGAAACAAGCAAACTTCCCACAGTAACAAATCTCCCAGGAGATGGGAATGTGCGTGTTGTATGATTCCTAAGTGTAACAGAGGAGCACACTCCTTTATTATTATTCACTATTGCCATGGAGAAGTGCTGCCTGTGCTGAGGGCTCAGCAGGCAAAGGCTGTGCCCACATACAGGGTAAGGACAGCCCCACTCCTACCTGCAGCCCACACCAGGCTGCAATTCCTTCTGCTCTGTCCCTGTCCATAGGCCCAGACCTGACAGCACTGCCCTGCTAATCTTGCAGAGAAATGGATTATAAAGGGGCAGCTGGCAACAGCCAGATCAATCAATTAGAACAATGCATTAAAAAAAGAGTAACAGAAAATCCTCAGGCATTTACTGTAGTATTCATCTGCGTGAAGTTGTCAAGATAGGTGGAGCCAAGAGAAACAGGTTCCACAAATAGAACTGTGCTTTTTTATTAAGAAAAACAAGGGAAGAAAGGTCATGTGAAGTGAATCAAAGCACACTGATATTGCAACTGCTGCTCTCATCCCCTTCAAAGGATGCTCTGACTAGAACAGCCTGAAGAAATGATCCTATTCCTTCCCCTGCCCTCCAACATAACCTCTACTACCTGCTGAGAGTCAGCACCAAAGCAACACCCTGAAGGTTGGAGTCTTACTGGTTTAAATTGAAATAAGTTCAGATACTTAGAGACCAATTCTTCAGACAGACTGATCTGAACTTGTTGGGAGGGGAAAAACAAAAGTAGGTCTAGTTGCTCCTTGACCATTTAAGTTCTTTTTCCTTCAGCCACAATGCCTAAAAAATAACATAATCTGTTACCATACCAAAGAAGTTGCACACAAATAGCAGCAAGCACCGCAGCGTTCCATGATACAAGCATAAAGTAGAATTATTTTGAAAGGAGAGCTCCTTTCTAGGACTTCCCTAATTAAAAACTGTCTTTTCTGGCATCTTTGCCATGTTTAACTTCTCTGTCCTCCAGCGGAGCACATCTCTATTTCTGCATTGTCATTCTCAAGCAGACACCTGGACTGCTGCAGGAGATTTTCATCTCCAGCACGGCAAACTGCTGCCTCACTTCCCCAGGACGTCAAGTGTATCTGTACTCTTTGTCCCCTCCACATTATTAACAGGCTTCCAGTACAAGGATTATTCAATCATCAACAGCAAAAAAAATAACATCAAAACCGGCAGGAAAGCCCAAGACAAAACACCGGGATGAGAAAGCAGCTCTTCTGAGGCTGAGATAGGAAACTGTAAACACTGTGAATACTACAAGCAAATTTACTCTCTTCAACATGGGCAGTTAAGTAGTTAAATTCAAATCGAGGTCTGATCATCACAAGGTTCTTCACCCTGGGAAGGCAGGGACGGTTTCAGCTAGGAGTCACAAACACAATTACCAGCCTCTTAACTAAGACATGTTTTTAACCAAACACCGATAAACACTGACTACATGCACTTACTCCACCTCTTTCAAACAAGTGAAAAGCAGATGGGCCTGTAACATGAATATGAATCTGAGGGGAAGGGAAAAAAAGGCACCTATCTTGCAAGTAATCTTACTCTTTTGCCTCCTTACAGACATATCCAGACTATTTCAATACAGATGAAATCTAACCTTGGAAACCGGGATCCACAGACCTTAAGAAGAAACAAATTATTTGGGAGGAGGAGCAGGAAAGGAAGAGGAAAACAATCCTTACCAACTGACTGGCCTTGCTGTGCACTTTTCCAGGAGACCAAGAATTGCTTCTGATGCAGCAGCATTCAGCCCCGGGAGAAGTCAGAGCAAACTGCGAGGGGAGGTATGAAGAGGGAAGGGAGGAGAAAAGAGGAGAAGGGAGGGAAGAGGAGGAAAGGGGAGGGGACAGCACGTACACTGAATGGCAGTTTGTTGAGCCCTAACATTGATTTTGGGAGAGCAAAGAACAAAGCTACTGCTAAATTAGGCTGGGAATCAGTTTGTAATGGTTCAAGATGGTAAGGGAATGAGGTATCAGTATGACCATTTGGGTTCAAAACAGAGAGTCAGGAGGAAGAAATGTGTGTCGCTACATGTGTCTATTTAGAGAACCAGGAATGCCAAACATGCTTCAAAGGAGAGATCAAACTAAAACTTTAAGTGAAGCAGGGTAAATGTAAGAGCTGCAGCCAAATCTTTCACTGCAATTAGTGAAAGAGGGAGGTTGTCCAGAAGAAAGCAAAAATTCCTTGCTTTCCTCTTACATTCCTCCAAACTCAGCTTGCATCTCCCTGAAAATCTAAGAGGTTGTAAATCAGATGGAATAGTGACTTCATCTCTTCATTCACATTTATGTACCCGAACTGCACCCAGCTGTACCCGAACACATATGCGGTGTACTGCAGACATTCCTACGCCAAAGATGCTCACCCAAAAGCAGTAAAAAAGACCTAGGGGAAGTGGAACAGAACAAATAAGGGCTGTTTCAACACATGACCTCATCACCACATCTCTGCAGGACTGGGATGAAAATTCAAAAAGCAATTTCTCATCTCAGAGGCTCTACCTCTCTGGTACCCAAAATTTCCCACTCCTCACAAGCCACACTGAGTTCTTGATATCTACTGCCAGCTATCTAAGTCATTAACCTTTATTCCCTTGAGCTAGCAATCCTGTTTCAAGCTAACTGCTGTCCACCATCTGATGCTTTCCTGGACCTACAAGCCTCCTGAGCCCACAAAGCATCTTCAAGTCTAGCACACATGCAGAACCTTGTGATCCCTTCCAGCCGCATTGTGGCTGCACAGCATGACACAGCAAGTGGTCCACTGGATGACACAGCTCTAATGCTCTGACTCCACATATTTGTAGCGGGGCACAAGAAGGGCTCAGCTGACCCCTTCCCTTTGACTAGCTACTTCCCTCTTTGCAAAGGTTGACTTCAATCCAGAAATTGAGGAAGATCCCAAAGTAAGTGGTGCCAAGGGAAAAGACAGCACCAGAGACAGTTATTGAGGTGTGCCCCTGAAAAGCTGATTCCTGTGAAGCTCTCCTCTGCTCCTGATCCACAAGCAAACAGGCTGTTCTGCTGTCTTCTCAGTTTTAAGACCCATCTCCACAGTGCTCCAGGATAACACAAGAATTGAACCTCTTACTTCACAGAAATATAATTCGCTGAAGACTCCCAGGTTTATACACTGCCCTTATGGCTTCAGCAAAGTATTGCTGACAACTTGATCCAGCACACAGAACCCCCGTGGCAGATGCTTATCTTTAAAAATGCAAACCACCTGGGTGATGGCTAACAGCCTGCCAGGCATTTCTGCCCTGGCCCTCCTGAGAAACACACCCTTACCCCAGGGCTGCCATCCCCAGAGCTCCATCCCCCAGACCTGGAACAAACCAAGAAGCATGCCACTCCATAAAAAGGAACATTTTCCTTGCAAGGAAAAAGCAGATCAATAAACCCATGTATTCCCTTCCTCCACATCAAGCCACAAGCCCAGTGGGTCCCCAGCCCCAAGCCCAGAGCAACTCACAAAGGGTTAGTGCAGCTACATGAATTCAGCTGGAAAGGATTTTCATCACCTTGTCTTTTTCCTTGCCTCTTCTGCTGTTTCAAAAATAGCTCTGGCTTGTTTGCTGTACTGCTTATGTCAGTCTGATTTTATGCCTGACTGGATGTATACAGACAAGCTCATAGCCCATTAAACACCGACTACCCAGATCCGTACATACATGCACAGTCACACAAACACAAAGCACAGTCCCCTCCCTTCGGAGGCCATGCTGGAAAGCTGCTTGCTTTCAGAGGCTTTGTGCTGTATTAAGTATGTTTATAGCAGACCTCGAACAGGGGCTAAAGAACACACCACAGCCTTTTCTGAGGTTAAAACAGAACAGGCAGAAAAGCAAAACAGCCATGCGTCTTGGAGCTGCAAGTAAGGACCTTCGCTGAGATGAAAATATGGTGAAACAAGAGTGCATTTATCAAATGACCTAAGGTCATTTGTCTGCATGCTGTTAGTGCTTCTGTCCATTAAAGACAAACAATCCCTCCCAAAGGCCTTGAAAACTATTATCCACCATTGCCAGGAAGGGATATGGGAAGGTGCGGATGTGCAGAACTACCGGAACAAACTACTCTTAAAAACCCCTTCAGGTAAAGTCCTGAACCATGAGAAGCTGTCTGAATGAGATTTTTTCCTACAAGCACTTTTTAATCACTGGGTTTTCCTGAGCAGCTTTTCTTTTTTAGAATAAATCAACTTGCTGGAGCCATTTCACTAATCCCAGATTAATTCCATTCAAATCTGGCATCCTTCCCAAACCCAGTCATCTAAAACTCAAGCCTTCAAGACCCAGCTCATCAGCTGTGAGCTGCCTCCGTGATGTATTTTTAAATGAAACCTTCTCAGCATGCCATGACTCAGGAACATTGGTTACTATGAACCGAGGATTTCCACAAGGAAATACAGCACAAGAAGTTTGGTTGCTCACTCTATCCATGTTCCTATATAGTGATAAAAATCACAGTATGCATTAGCTATTTTATCACTTATTATAAAAGTAAATTAATACCTTCATATATTTCTGTATGGAGCGCTCCCCAATTAATTATCTGCAAAAAACTCCTCTGAAATTTAAGAGGGAAAAAAACCGTATTATTTCCAGCAGTCACTAGGGCATGAATATACTATTAGAAATATAGGCCTCTCGGGCACAATATCTCTTGTTACGGTTGTTTGCTTCTACATGCAATTCTGTACGTATATCACCAGGAAAGAACATACAAACAAAAGCTCACCATATAGCAACAAACTAGCATCTTAACACACAGTGTAGAAAAACTAGTTGCTATTTGACATCTCAGGATTTCTTCAGTTTCAAGGGCAATCCAACACGTCAGACTTGCAAAGAACTGAACAGATTACCTGAGGAAGTCATTGAGTTCAATCCCATAGGTCTTTAACGTCAACCTCAGAAATAAATGGGTAAAAATCAGCTCTGCCTTGGGGCAGAGAGGTGAAGATCCCCTTCAAGTTCCATGGTCCTCACCTCTTGCCTTTTTTCCTTTTTTCTGGGGCATTCCTTATCTCATCTGCTTACTTCTAGCACCCCTTCCTTGCTCTCACTCCTATTAAGACCAGTATCATGCTTAGAAATAAGCTTCAAAGTATGAAAATTAAACATCGTCTTCTTACCCATCCTCCTTGTTGAATGATATAATCTGCTGAGTAGTCTTCTAGATATGTCACCCCAAAGTTCACAAGTGCACTCAG
The DNA here is from genome assembly GCA_039877255.1 of Loriculus beryllinus. NCBI lineage: Eukaryota > Metazoa > Chordata > Aves > Psittaciformes > Psittacidae > Loriculus > Loriculus beryllinus. Next base: position 10,568 of record JBCJKH010050367.1, on the reverse strand, counting down.
TGGCTCCTGGCCCCGTCTGGTTAACTCCATCAGAAATTGTTGTAGCAGAACCAGGGGTACCAAGACCTTCAAAAGAACAAGAATTGTGAATAAATATAGAAAGCTTTATCAATAACTACTCTTAAACCAGAAGAATTCATGTGGTCCACAGAAAAGGTCTGAATCTGTAAGTTCAAAGATATTAGGGACTACACACTTCATTTCTGTGAAGACACAAGGCAAAACCACAATATAACTCAGTAAGAAAAAGGCATGTCATCTGATAAGCAAAACAGCACAACCTAAATTGAGAGTTTCACAGAACAAGGCTGCAGTACTTTCTTAAGCCCCATTTTTTTCCAACACAAGAGTCAGGTAAAGAAGCAGAACAGGTCCAGAACTTGCTACAGAAGTTCATACAAAAATGGAAAGATGCAACATTACAAATAGTTAGAAAGGACATACATTGTACTTAAATAGCAAATTCAGATACATTCTTGAATAGATACACTACACTAGTCAAGTCTCTTTAGAAGTTCATACTTGGCTTTCAGACAGGAAAGAAACAAACACCTCCCAGCAGCATAACATTACAGACATGTTTAAAACAACAAAGACAAACCCCTTTCCACGTTAAACTCTCCCTCCTATGCCAAATTGAAAAAGTACAGAATTCCCTCCTTCATTTCCTACTCCCATTCCTCCTTCCAAACCTTTTATCTTTAACTGAATGCTTGGCCTTACCCCAAATGTGAATTGCTCTGGAAGATTCAGGGCTCTGTGAACCCACCTCCTTCTTATTACACAGTTTTAGACACTTCCTTCTGAAATTATGTTTTTGTTTGCCTAAACAACATGCACTTGAACTTATAAACTCTAAATTTATTCTCCTAAAGCACACAACTGGCCCTCTGGGCAAAGTTTATAGGCAGCACTTTGCCAAGGTCAGGAAACTGGTATGAATTGAAGTCATTAGCATCTGAAAAAGTGCTATTATGATACCAGAAAACAGTATTTGTTTTACTGCACCTAGCTGGTGACAAATGCATTACACATCTATTCACTGTGCAAATATGAATGTTGTTTCCCAGCTGCACAAGGTAGATGCAGGCAGATGCTACTGCACAGACTGAATGCCTCCTCTTCCTTCAGCCTGATTTTCTTTTCTGTAAATTCCTAGAAGTCTCAGTGTAGGATGCAAAGCTCAAGGAAGACAAACAAAGTAGGCTGGGTTTGAGATCTGTACTAAATCCATGGTGGAGTCACACTGAGATGAGGCCTTAAAAATCCTCGTAATCTGATAAATTTAAAATGTTTCAGCTGACCGTATCCCTGCCCACAGCAAGGGGGCTGGAACTAGATAATCTTTAATGTCCCTTCCAACCCAACGAGTCTATGATTCTGTACTGTTCTTCTGGGATGAACAGTTAACATTGCAGTCACTAAACTAGGAATGAGATGGTGCTTGAATTTTACAAGGCTTTTGAGGTTCTTGTAACAAATCTCAACTCAGAGGCAGAAGGGGTACAAACTTACAATGCACAAACATACGGAACAGGTCAAGGTCAAGTAAGTGTCAGAAGAAACTTCAGTCTTTTTGGATCAAGGTAAAAAAAAGCATGCTGTCAAGACTAGCCATCTTTCAGCGGTTTGGGCACTCCCACATTAACCACAACAGCATGAACAATGAGATCTCAAAATATTTGACATTTACTGTAAGCTGAAAACAAGAGAGGCAAAGGCAAAAAAAAGGCTGCTTAGGAAATGAAGGGAGCTCAAATGTTGGCATACTGAACATGATTGTTGCTGTCTTCCTTTATAAACTTAAATATCCAATCCATCCACTCCTCACAAATTTAGCAAGCCTCTGCAGGTCTCAGGAGCAAGGGACCCAAATCAAACTCTAATATCCAGTCCCATGCAGACCAACAAACACCACTCGGTTTTCACTGAAATTATTGACACTTTTGACTTTGAGACCAGTAAGAATGGGAACAGGCTTGCGTGATACTGTCTGTAAACTCATCAAAGAAATCACCTTCACAATACTTCCATAAGGTTAACAACAGCTTTCTGTACATAAGAGTAGCTGTGTGACAGTGATGAAATTGAACTAGACCAAAGTAAAAATAAAGCCTTAACAATGAAAAGCAACTGCAATTCTCTCTACCAGTATGCCTAGGAAGGAATGCTAGGAGTTATTTATATTTCGACTGAAGAAAACCATACACAGGATCAAGCACAACATGACAGAAAATAGTTGGCAGGAGAAAACTTCAGGAGAATCATTTAAAATAACAAACTTTACTATCAGAAGATTTCTGATTGTGTCAATGAAAGATTTCTGTCAGTTGTGCTATTGCAATCCCATAGTGCAATATTACAAATTCAGATGTGTGCCAAAACCACATCATTTCAAAGAAAGTTCAGAGTCTTTGAAGAAACTCTGTCCAAAGTCACTGCCACTTCTGTGCACCTTTTGACTGTTTCAACATAAAATTCATCTAATTCTTTACATAACTATGTCTTACATTTTTGTTGCATTATTCTTTGGCTCCATTGTTCAGTAAACATGGCACATTAATATGACTGCTAACCTACTTGCCAGTTCAGTTGATTCCCAATATCAGTATTTGCTATCCTTCTATCTGATGCACAATAGTGGCATTAGGTATTCTGGGGTATGTATGCAATATTCAGTTTTAAGCTAAAAGCATAAAAACTCAACTGTGGAGTATTTCAATTTTTATTACACTTATTTGATTACACAAATATAACTTGCCTTCAGTTTGGGGTGGTTTTGGTTTAGGCTGGCTTTAATAAGAGCCTTATTTTAAATACAAGGTAAAGACTCCTTTTCTTTACGGAGTCCAACACCATGACTATTATTTTCACATCACCATTTTTGAGAAATACATGAAATAATTTATTTTTCTCATCTATTTTTTTTTTTTTTTTTACTAAGAACCAGCACTTCTAACGTCTATGGTAAACTCTGCTTCTGTGGGATGTTAATGGAAGAATTGATGTTGTATGTATTAGTTTTCCCTGCAATATTTCCTCATCTGGTTTAGTGACTGAAAACATTCCTTTACAGCCCATGTGGCAGTCAGTTAACAAAATCCCTTCAGTAGTTCAAACATAGTACTGCGCTCTGGAATCCACAATTTTAAATGAAAAAAATCCAGCTATATTTAGAAGTGTCTTCTTTCTGCTCACGCTTGCATGACGATACTGTTCTTTGAAAACTGGTATGTCTAAAAATGACACCTTCCCCACTGTAAACCAGACAGACCAAGCTTTTGTCCACATTCGACCTCCAACCAGCTAGCCAGGTAGGTAATCCAGTACCTCACAGAAGTATGTGCTTACCTGTATGCCATCCTTCTCACACATGTAACATCATGGAAAATTTGCAAAGACTACCCTTAGTCTGCTGTGTGCCACAGAGAAACTGGGTCTTTAAGTAATCAGTGTGGCTCTCTGAGCGCACCACACTCTGTATATTAAATAGATGGGGCTTCTATAAATACGTATGTATAAAAATACATACCTACAACAGCAGAGACTCAGAAATTTAAAGTAAGATTTTATAGACTAGTCCATAGGCTACTAAAAGCAAAAAGAGCATCTTGCCATGCAAGATGCCACTACTGAGCACAACAGAAACAGCTTACGTGTAACTGAAAACAGATTTCATCTACTACCTTCAGTTAGTTTATTTCTTCTAGTCTGGATCAGCTGCAAGCTTTGATCACAAGGAATTCCATCTGTGAGAAGGGGTTTCCCTGGTTTTAACCCTTGACATCTGCCCCTGCCAGTGTGCATCTTCAATTTCTGCCCCACCCAAGAAACCATAGGATACATACAGCCCTGAACATGTAACGCAGAGTGAGTTATTATTTGGTTTGGGTAGCTCACCTAGTTGTATGGTTTTATAATTTAATCATAAAAGGGAATAAGCTTCAGTTCTCCCAGTAGAGTCAATTTATATTTACGTCTTTCAGATTTTCACAAACTTGAGGCCAGCACAGCCTTATATCGCTGCTGTGTGCCTGCTAATTAGACCTAATACTATGTCTATTTATAGCTGCTTTTTAACACTGTTTTTCTAACAGCTTCTTCTTTAGGGTGAAAATTAACCTAGGTCAAGGCTGCAGGAAAGATATCTAGATTTCTTCTGTTATAAAATACAATTCTGATTAAGACGATAAAGGAATTTAAAAGGAAATGAAACCAATGCAAATGTATTCTATCTCCTCAAAACAAGTATTATTAAAGGAACTGCTCGGCATTCCTGAAGCATCAAGCTATCACAGAGCCCAACACAAACAGATTTTGTATTATTCTACAAAATTTCCTTTCTGGTTTGTTTGTGGACTCTAAGTTTTATAGCAACAAACGTTAAGGGTAAGCAAAGATGATGAAAAAGACTTCTGGATGATATTCTCAATTACAATGGGTGATGGGGACCAAAATCCATTAGCCACAGGACCTACACAAATGGGTAGCAGCTAAGACGGCTGAATCATGAACACCTGAAAGTGGCTGATCCATCTAATCAGGACTCTGCCTTCGCAGGGCTGTTGGACTAGATGATCTCTAAGGATCCCTTCCAACCCTAATGATTCTGTGATCTTCAAAAGGTGTGTACCAATAGCATATGGAGAGCAAGTAGGCAACTGACCTCTTCCCTTGCCAGCTGAGCCACAATGACAGATTTCATGCTTGTTTTTAGTTTTCACCAAATGAAAAGTACAATGTGCTAGCTTAAGTCACCTTCTTAATAATCAGATTTCATGGTTGTTTTAAACTAAAATGTTATGAATCATAAGATAATAAACTGAAAAGACTCAATGCATCAATTTTAATTTCTGGAGCCATGGGCAGTAACTTGTCAAGCAGTGTTTAATAAACTGCTTTAAAAATGCCCACATCCCTGGTTAGATGATCAGTTTCTGAAGTAAGCAAGAACATCTATGTAAGGAAAGCTATTAATGGGAAAACATATCGGGGGGGGGGGGAAGGAAGATTTCTTGTTCTAGTTTAAATTTAAGACCACATCGTAACACTCAATTTGTGATTAAATTTGCAAAGAGTTATTTCATTTTCTCCTTATGTTTCTGATGCCCACTGAACCCATCAGAGAACGACTAAGATGATGAATTTGAATGATGAATGGAAGATGAATCTGGAAACAGCAATTCTCTACTCATCCTACATTAAAACTATTATAGGATACTTCAGTTAAAGATCTGCATTTTGTTTTAAAAAGAAGCTTCATATCATTTGAAATATCTGCTCTTGAACAAGGTAGGCACACCATCCTTATGTTTTCTGAACCATTTAAGTATTGTAAAGACACTGTCACTTTTTTTTCACCATGTTTAGCACTTTTTTTTAACATATATTTTGAACCTGAGATGGAAGCAAAGAAACAGTAGGGAAATATTACGAAAACATTTGTCTCGTATTTCATTACAAAACTGCTAAAGAAAAAAATTTCTCTTGGGAATTTAAAAGTGATTGTTTTTAAGAAATTATGTCAAGCAACAACTCTTAACTATTCATTTGAGTATAATAAAGGAAGACTGACCTAATGGTTTTGTTAGATAACTGCTGGCTAAAATACCTAAAATATACATATTATGTAATCTGCCACCATAGAATGGTTTGGGTAGGAAGAGACCTTAAAGACCATCTAGTTCCAACCCCTGCCATGGACAGGGACACCTTTCACTAGACCAGGTTGCTCAAAGCCCTGTCCAACCTGGCCTTGAACACTGCAGCGATGAGGCAGCCACAGCTTCTCTGGACAACCTGTCCCAGGGCCTCACCACCCTCATAGTAAAGAACTTCTTCCTTACATCCAGTCTCAGTCTCCCCTGTTCTATAGTTTGGAAGTCATTACATCTGAATATCACGGAACATCTTTTTATTGTGAGGGTGACAGAGCACTGGCACAGATTGCACAGATTTACCATCTGTACCTAGTAAAACACTACGGACATCAAACAGATGCAAGACATATCAAAATGTAAGTAACTTATTTGGTACCTTATTCCATCCACTGGCATGGGCAGCTGTCTCTTCTGTGCGCTGTCGATATTCTTGATATGTCACCGGCCTGCAGAAGTTAAACCAACACTGAAAGTTATAAAAGGAAACAAAAGAACAAGAATAAAATAAAACTCTGAGTTTTCAGAGGACAAAGTATTTTTACATGTATCACAGCAACTAATTTTCAAGAGCTAACAAGTCTTGTGTTTCAGGACATAAAACACCAGCATCATCGGTAAGGAAGGCATCACCTTCTCCCAGTTATATATAATTTCTTAGAATTAGTTAAGTGAATGTCATAATAATTTGATACTCAACTTGAAGAGTTGAAACCCTTATTTGCAAGAAACAGCACTTTTATTCACAAAATTTCAAGAATTCAGTATTTTTATTTCAGTAGACATCTCCATTTTAGATTTACCACATCTCTACTTCTCTGAATCGGGATGATGACATTTCTCTCTTCCATACTCTCTCGTCTAAGATCATATAGTTACCTTAGAGTCAGTAACAATAAAGACTTTCTGCCAAGCAGCTTCAAAAGCAGTTGTCCTGAGCCAGATCATGACAAAAAAGCAAGTTCAGACTTCAGTTTAAGGGGAAACAGCAGCAACTGTAATTGGACAGATGACTGCTTATTAAACTCCAAAAACCTGTCATGCCCCAACAGCCTACTGTACCATAACATACTTCTTATATGCATATATGAGGACAGGAAAATATAAGCAAAATAAGTATTGCATCAAATAGCACTACTGTAGTAAACATGGGGAAAAGAAAAAAGTTAAAGTCCGCTGTGAAGAATGTAATTTGGGTTTTTCACTTTAAGTGCATTCTCTCAACTTCCTTGGTACATTAGTTTCTTTAAAATGCAAATCCAAATGAATCAGTGGGATGAAAAGAGCAACAACAGCTGCAGGAAGGATATTATCAAGAGATTAAACAGTAGCTTTAGTTTGCCTTATAAAAAGGCATTCGTGTCAACACATTTTCACAGGCATTTCAGGCTTTTTATGCACGCATGCACATATATAAATAGGAAAAATCCTTAGAATGCAAATATTTTCCCATAGAAAACATAAGAAGAACAGAACAGTTGGGCTGCTAACAAGCTAGAACCACTTAAATTTTAAAGGCCTCATCTCAGGAACTTTCCAAAAAGAATGAAGCCAGAGTACACCAGATAGGACCCCTCAGTCAGCCAATTATCTACAACTTTTAAGACATTTAAACTTAAAATGCTGTTATTTCAATTTACCACTTTAGACACACAAAAAGGACGTGATGCAAGGCTCACTGCTTATTTTCCAACTTGTTGCTGGTCTGCTTTTTTAGTGTGGAGTGAGGTATTTACAAAAATGTCACCTTTTTAAAAGATACTAAGTGCAAGTTCTTAAGGCCATATGGGATAAATGCCTGGCTGGTAAAGGCAGGTAAGCTCCTGCATTTCTAGAGGAACACACTAGCATATATTTTGCCACTTAAGGAGAAACTTGTACCCCACCTACTCTTTTCTATGGGTAAATAATTGTTAGCTTACACAACACCGAACTTGACTATAAAAACTAAATAAAGAAGCAGACAGTATATATGTTAGTTTCTGAAAGTTAAATGGTGAGTTGATAGAGTGCACTTGGATGACTCTTGGAAAAAGAGACAACCATCTTAATCTGTGTGGTCAGATGTTACATGGCACCTTTGTGTGAAATCCAGGGCAGAGTCATAGAATCATAGATTGGCTTGGGTTAGAAGAGACCTTTAAAGATCATGGGCAGGGAGGGACATCTTTCAGTACAACAGGTTGCTCAAAGCCCTGACTTTGAACAGTCAGTTTTAAATGATATTCGTCACAAAAAGTCTCCCCTTAGTTGTTGACTAGGGAGCTAGTTAAGGAATAGATCACTAGTTAAGGAGTCACAGAATGACTGAAGCTGGAGGGCACTGCTCAAGAATATCCCACTGCTCTGCTCAAGCAGGATCTCTTACAGCAGGTTGCCCAGAACCATGTCCAAATGGCTTTTGGGTATCTCCAAGGATGGAGACTCCACAAACTCCCTGAACAACCTGTGCCAGTGCTCAGTCACTCTCATAGTAAAAAGGTGCTTCCTGATGTTCAGATGGAATGACTTTCAAATTTGTAATCTTCCAGAAGCCTTCTAAAAAGGGTATTACCTTCACGAGGGCATGAAATAACTCTCTGATGCATATATGCAAGGCTTAATCCCCATGCATCATAGTTTACATTAGGTGCTGGTATCTAGGCTTCCATGATTTTGTTGTTCAAACACTTCATGAACAGCTATGCAAACTGAAAGAGTAGTACTAAAGATTCTTGTCTTCTTTTGAGTCATATTATTTAAACCAATCCACAAAACATAGACTGAGTAGCTATTTGCTAGTGCTACCTTCACAACTACATTTATGTAACTGTCCCTAAAGTTGCACCTTCCAAATCTCTACAAATACATTTTGGAGGTCACTCAGAACAGCCAGAAGTAGTTCATATTGATCCATTTAAAATCAGGCTGGTGATTTACAATAGAAAACCAAGCAACCACAATAATTTTACTAATTTGCAAAAGACAATAATCAACATAGTAGCATGCCAAGTACAATGTGCTATATAAGCTTAAACTAGCAGGAGAGCTCTTAAGGCACCAAGGCTAGTCTAAGAGCCCGCATTTGCATCAGATGTGTACATGAATGGTGGTCATAAAGCATCTAACTACTGTCCTTCCAGGGAAACTCTCCCCCTCATCTTCAACCAGACTACAAACAAACCTTCAGCTCCATCCTTAACTATAAGGTAAAAGAAGTTAATCTGGCTATAGCCCAGCATTCATGAAATTGTCAATGGCAGTTGGCAGCTGCCAGCTGCTAGTTCCACCAGCATCTCAAACTGCTTGAATTAGCCTCAGAAGTTCAATGATAAAAGCTTAGAAAAACTTAGGAATTTAAATTACTTCAAAGAGCAAACACCACAAAGAAGTATTTGCACAGTACAGCGCAAAACCAAAACCAAACCAAACCCAGCCAGGTAAAGGAATACTGAAAAAGAAAGAAATGCAACACAAAATGTAGTCCCATCTTTAGCATTTCAGCAGCAGTCACAATTCAAAAGGAAACACCTTCCCTTTGAGAAAAGCAAATGGAAACTCACTTGCTAAGCAAGCTCTGTAGTGCTTTGTGCAGATGTTCTTTAAGTTCCTGGGACACCTTCTCCCCCAGATGAGCCAGGCAGTCTTCTATTGAACTCTCTGGGTTGGCAGGACTGAACACTGGGGAAGTGTGGCAGTCAAATCCTGTAGTGGTAAATGCTGAAAGATAAAAGTATACAAAAGAAAATAAAACAGATTCATGAAGTACATCAACAGTGTCAGATTTCTCATCCCACCAGTTAATACAGTTTACATAAGGGATGAAGAAATCCTAACTCTATAGTCAAAAGATGTTATCAACAAACCATAGTAAAACAAGTATGGTTCAAATATACTCTGGAAATGGTACTTACGAGCCATAGATGACTTGGAACTACATTTCCCCTCCAGCTCTTACTTCACAACTGCATCCTAACCAGAAAGTTAACTCAATGTGCAGCTGCTCTCAATTTTAAGCTGATGCTAACCCTGATGGAGCACCAAGAGAGTCTCTTTTCCATGGTAAAATCTGCCCACACACGGACATATGTATTTGCAGGAATGCTAGAAGATACTTTTTTTAAATAACATTTTGTTCATATAACCTTTTCCTTCTCAGTTTAAAACTTCTAAGAAAGGTCTGTATGAATGAATGTAAACAGATCTAGAGCCTTTCTACTTTGTATTACCAATTTGTAGCACACAGGCAAAGCAAAGATTTTTCCCAAATCATCCTTTGCTGGGAGTCCTAGAAAAGCCACATCTACAAGTAGAGTAAAAAGTCAACCTAGTGGAACCAAAAAATCTGATGGTTTAAACCCACACTCCCTTTAGCTGTTGAAGAATGATTTCACTTTCATCATCAACTGGAGCAGTTTAAGGGCTGCTTACATTTCATTACTTATAGTAGCCTATTAAATGTCATTCAATTGTTTGCTTTGGCTAGACTCCACCACTCCAAATGGTAACATTTAACTATTTTACTTCACGTGACTATGTAGAAATCTTAGAGGTGGAGGAGGGTAGAGATTAAATGCATTCAAAAATATCTCTAGCTAGAGTACCTGTTACAAATCAACCACCAATATAGTGCACAGAGGTTATCGATTGAAAGGGAAAAAGCAGAAGAGCACCTTCCAAGATTTCTTCATCAAGGTGTTTTAGCTCCTCCTCGATTTCTATCTTAATCTTCTCCAAAGCCTCTTTCTCCAAAGCATGTTGTGCAATAAGCTGTTGTTGAGTCCCTAAAAGAAGCCAGAGAAATTATTCAAATGTAGTATTTCAAATAAGGTAGATAATAAGAACATTGTATTGAAATATTAACTATAAAGGAATTCAAGGTGAAAGTTCTACTTCAGACACAAACATAAAAAGTATGATCCCTTTAGGGCA
>JBCJKH010050365.1:0-23064 GCA_039877255.1 Loriculus beryllinus | reverse complement strand
CATTGAAGTATGAAGCCCTGCAGTCCTCGAGTAATTTAGGAGCCTAAAGATTTCTTCTTCCACAGAGGTTCCTCTGTGACCCCCACCTTCTCAGAGGGGTCCCTCCCTTGAGAAAGCTCTCCAGCTTTCCTCTCCACCTCCCAAACCTGAGAGGAAGGAAAGTGTCCACTTTGTCAAATACCTTGCAAGAAGGAATTTGTGCTGCAAATACTTGTTTGTCTTTGTAAAGGGCTCGCCAGCTGGAAAGCCCAAATGAGCAGGCTGTTGTCTTTCAGAGACAGCATTGCATCTCTCTACCTTCCCCAAAGCAGCTAAGTGCAGCTCCCAGAGCTATCCCAGTTCTATCTCTGCAGGAGGGAGAGATGGAGGAAAGTTACTCATCCTCTCCCTCCATTTCCACATTAAGATAATGACATACACAAAGACCTGACAAGCTTCTTTCATCCTAAAATCCAGAAGGTTTTGTTACCAGCCCTGAAGGCTGAAGTATCAACCTCTTTAGGCAGAGAAAGCACTACAATTTCTGGGGCAGGATGTGACAGGAGTCACAAGGTTCTTGCAAAGTCTATTGAGGTTAAGTAGCTCTTGTGCAAGGCTGTAACATTTCCCCCTTCATACTCCAATGCTGAGGATATACAAAATACAAGAGATACAGCTCCTTTAAGACTTGTCTTTAAAGCTTTAAGGAAAATTCCCAAACAGGTTCAGGTAGGATTTTCTCAATTAAATCTCTTGTATAATTAACAAGAAATTCAGGCAAGGAAAGCATCTCATTCTTTCTCCTCACTGCTTCCTTTTCCCAAGCAAAAAGAGGAGCGGGGAAAAAAAAACCTCACAAAACTGCATTTCATTGATACACAGATACAAGGCATGTTACTTGAAAGAAAACAGTGTGGGGACGTAAAAACAAGCTGTTTTTTGAACAGACAGCATGTAGTAAATCAATAGCCTGTCCTCAGATGCAGGAAGAAGCAGTAACAGAGGACCAGGAGCTGTAAATTGGAAACGAGAAAAAAGAAGGGCAGGGTAAGATCAAAGATCAGATCACATGGAAACAATAGTTTCAGGTGAATTAAGTGAAAGAGCCCAAGTTCAGCAAGGCGTTTAGGTCTTCTACCATTTTACTGATACAGGCTAATTGAGAGTTAAACGAGGCCAGGAGACATTTTTATGAGGATTTCCATCTTTGGACCTCAAGGCTAGCAGGAATTTAATACTTTTAGTCTGAGAAGCAAGGTAAAAAAAGGTTAAAACTAATATCCTACCTATAAAGCTGTGGATGACAAAGTGCTTTAACAGCAAAGTTACAGATTCATTGGATTAATTCTTTAGCAACTTCATAGGCATAGCATTTAACCTTCTCAACACAAAAAAGACTCCAAAACCTAAGCAACTCTGTGGATACAAGAGCTAACAACGCCTGTTTGCAGACTGCCATTTTATGATCTCTAATCTACATTATCCAGAACATGAAATATTTATTCTATGTCACTCCCATATGGGCTGTCTGACGTTTAACACTTTAGCTGATACTTCAACAGGCCAAAGGTTTCTGTCTCCAACTTGTCCTGCTGATTCAAAAACAGGAAAGAAATACCAGTAAACCCCACAAAAATCACACCTCCCTCCCAAAAAAAAACCCAACAACAAAAAAAGCCAAACAACCAAGCAAACAAAAAAAATCCCTTCAAAATCCATAACCTTCCGCTGAATTTGGATGAAGACAGACATTGTTACTACATGTACACACAAGTGCATTAGCAAATTCCTCAGAAAAAAAACCAGTCAATTCTCTGGCAGAATATACCGTGATGGAAAAAATCCACTTTTCTGTAATCCATTTAAAAATAGTATCTTCTCAACTTCTCTGATTAGATTATTCCATCATGAGATTCCACTTATATTCTCTTTCCGAATCATGGTCAGCACTTGCTTCTTCTTCCCTCCCTCCCCCCCCCACCTTCCACTTAGCAAGGGCTCAGTGATTAGGTCCAGTCTTTTCTCTGTCACCTTATTTCTCCTACTGTTCCTCCTCTTCCAATTTACCACCAAACTCATTTTAGTGACACAGATTCACAAATTCCAAATTTTATACCACTTTTTCAAAGCAAGCAAGAATTCCTACACATCTGTGGGATTCTGCAGTGCTCCACAATCTAAAAGCAATTTACAGTGCATGTTTCCTTCTTCCCCTCCCCCCCCCCCCCCGTACTCTGCTTTGTACATCAATCCCTAAACTTTTCATGTAAGACATGAAGATGGTAATGTATTTTAAGAACAGGTTTTAAACTAACCTCAAAGGATGGATGGGAGATAATACAAAGAAAATATACCCCAACACAGCTGCCAGCAAGAAACCATCTAAAGAGTGAAAAATTCTGTTATCTCCATGTCTCCAACAAGGGAACTCTCATTAGCCAAAAAGAAAACCACCAAAAAACCCCAAAACAGTCACCAGCCAAAGCTGAGGATCATCTTCAGGAAGTACTCTTTGGTTGGATGTCCCATGGCCTTGAGGTATACAACCAAGGCTGCAGTGAGTACATTCACAGGTTGCTTTCTTATACCAGGCAAAATGTGTCCGCACAGAGGTAGGACAGCAATTCTTGTTTGTCCATAAGTGCTTACCGACACAAATCAGTTCAGAAGGCAAACAAGCAGCATCCAGAAGTTGCATACGTTACAAAAAAAAATGCATTTGCCAACTAAACTGCCTCACAGCACAGCTTGCTGGCTGTTTTTCATTTGAGTTTTTCTTACCCACCGAGCAAGAAAGCATCACTTCACATTTATTTCTCAGCATTCTGGGTTTTGTCATTTACCACCAGACCTGTACCGGCACATTTGTGTCAGGGCAGCTGGTGGCAGGCAGAGAAAAATTGGATTTCATGGAGAAGGTCTCTGCCCGGATGCTGTGAAAATGCAGTCGGGGTGGACAGCCACATACAAGGTGAGAGCACAGGGTGAAAGGCAGCAGAACCTCTGTGGAACTGCAGGACAGGATCAGAAGACTTAAAGAGTGCTTCTGCCTGATTAGATTATGCCCTCACTGTAAAATAGCTGGGTCACCAGCCCAGGTTGAACTGAAGCAAGTGATCAAGCCTTTCCTCTGCCAGGATTTCTAGTTTGAAAACACTGATTATCCTGCTTTGGGTGGGGGAGAGAAAAGGGGAACTCATACCCATTTTATGGGCAAAAGGGAGGCAATCCTACGGTATGGATGGCAGGTATGTCTTTGAGAGCAAACAGCTGAATAAAAAGGGAAAGCACTGGTGTGCACGCACTGATACACACGAATATGCTGAAGCCCCAGAGAGCAAAGCAAAGTTTACACACCACTCTTCAGTGGCATGGACTGATGCTCTGCAGGTCAGCTGCCCTGTGCTCACCCACTCGTCTTCTAAGGAAGTTTTAAATGACTTGTTGAATAAAACATACCCATCACACAACACACAATGAATGTGGTGTCCTGAAAACGACTAAGATCTCTAAAAGAGACTTTAAATCAGGTTGCAAAGCAGCTAAAAACAATAAATACTTCAAATAAAAAGCATTAATATCAAGCCACCTGCAACTGAAAGTAGAACAGTTAAATACTTTTGCTGTTGATTTCTGTAAGTATCCTGATAACTGAAGACAAAACAAAATAAAGGTTTCTAAATAATCAGTTTTGGAAGCAATGAAAAAGTAAAAATAAGGTTCACAGAGCTTTTGGGACACCGGCCTCCAGCTGCCACAGTTTGACCTCCAAAATCTTGGACATTGCTGAGACCTTCAGTCTTGCATAGCAGCAGCCCTCTCCTTATAGTACAATGTTGTGATTCTTGAGATGCTCCTGAGGAAACATCTCTACTGCCAGGGTAATCCTGAAGTGGCATATTTTATCTTTTGTAAGATCTGTAATTATTTTCACACAAATAACAACATACAGCAATAGCATTTGCCATAACATGGCAACTATGTCGAGAGAGGATTTTGGAATAAGAATATCCTGATGATATAGTCATAAATTCAGTTTAACCAGAACCTACAGAAATGAATACCAACTACTGTATCATGTAGCCAAAATCCATCTCTACAGTAGGTATGAAACTGTACACATTAAACAGGATAATTCTTATTTGATATCAAAATAAAGAACCATGTTGAGATTTTGGTGTCAAGCATCATGCAGTCAAATATGGCTTAAGATCTGCCCACACACAGATTTCCTCAGTAGATGCCCCAGCAAACCTATCACTCCTTAAGTCCACAAAGTGACAGGTCTCAGCTCTGCTGAGAGCAGTCAGCAACAGAGCCAGCATAATCCATCTATGAAGATTATCAAAATCCCTTTAATTCTCCCATTACACACACATATATACATCTTCTCCACTGCTTTGAGACTCAGGACTCGGATACAACAGCAAACCGCAAGGATGCAGAGCACTTCCACGGAGGAAGAGCTGATTTGAATCCCCTTACCTGCTGCCAGCTAAAGAGCCCCTATAGACAGTGCAAATTAGTCAGCACACAGCAGCTATGCCTACAACAATGCTGGAGAGGGACTTTTTACAAGGGCATGTAGTGACAGGACAAGGGGGAATGGCTTTAAGCTGAAAGAAGACAGATTCAGATTGACAGAAGGAAGCAATTCTTCCCTGTGAGGGTGTTGAGACACTGGCACAGGCTGCCCAGAGAAGCTGTGGCTGCCCCATCCCTGGAAGTATTCAAGGCCAGGCTGGACAGGGCTTTGAGCAACCCAGTCTAGTGGAAGGTGTCCCTGCCCATGGCAAGGGGGATGGAGCTAGATGGTCTTTAAGATCCCTTCCAACCCAATCCACTCTGTGATTTTATGATGCCATGGGCTTGCATGACCGAGTCCCCAGTAGGCATGTTCAATGGAAGCAAGAAGAGTAGCAGCAAAGGTAGCAGCAGAGAAGCCTGACAGCCTTTTATCACAGAGAGACAGCAACACGCAAGCAGACCAGGAGTGCAAGAGGCTCATCTCCTATATAACCAAGGGGGTTAGTCTTCATCTAAGAAGGGGCTGGACAGTTAGACAGTTCAAACGGCCCTCCTTCAGCTGGGAAAGGTAGGAAAGCTGTCCCAGTGCCTACACCCAGCAGCCACTCTCCAGTGTGAAAGCTTGGAGTCATTTACTCCTCCTAAAAAACCTGAACGAAAACAAGCTGCTGACAATCTGTCAAAGGCTGGAAAACTATAGGACACTTAAAAACAAAATATCCAGGTTTCCACACAACACCGGTTAAGGGAAAGCATGTGTGGGGTAGCAACTTCTTTCTAATAAAAATATTACAATTGACACCTTTGGGACACGTTAAGAAGCATGCAATGTTGTGACAAAAACATATCAGTGGAACACAGAGGGTTCAATGCTTGTCAAAGGCAAACAAAAACCCCTCTTGTAGAAGAGGGTTACTAAAAAGGAATGCATCACATCTGCAAGAATACAGCATACATAATCCCAAATATCAGCATGCATTAAATTAACTACAGAAACTTTATGCATTACCCCTCCTGTCTGGAAGAAGCTACAGAACAAGAAAAGCCATTAACATTTTAATGAATCTGGGATGGCAGGGCCCTAAACTCTAGGAATTCAGCCTCCAGGGGCTGCGCAGAAGAAAAGGGGAGACAGAGTCAGTGGAGGAAACCTCTGCAGGATGAGCAGCATGGATAGCAGCCTGCTGCAATTCCCAGGGATCTCAAACAAGCTTGCACACACTCTGGGAGAGAGGGAAGCCATTGGAAGGGGAAAACTGCAGATGTTTGAGCATGTCTTACTTCCCTTGGAGATTGCACTTCTTTCCTGAATCACAGGGTCTTTTGAGACTTGCCCCAGAGAGTGCCCAAGTGCTGTGGGAAAACAAGTAGCATACAGGTGCTTCTGATTGTGCCTGGAGCAGAATCTCTTGTCTACCACACAGAGCAAAGACTTGTGCTGAAAATCAATGCAAAGCACAGGAGCCCTACCCAAACTTCAAGGACACCAAGCAAAGATATTCCAGCAACCCAGTGTCTTTGCAGAACTCATCAGTGATGTGAGAATCCAGGAAAAGATTTACCCAAGCTTGGGGAGTCTGAGGGAACAGTAGTTTCAGACATACAGCCATTGAGCATCTGCCTCAGAAGATATTGTAAGGAATACTTGGAGTCTCAGACATGCGTTTCAGCAGCTCGGAAGCTCAGGCATTCACTGTTGCAATCCTGTGAGTCTGTTTTCTTCAGCCTCAGAACTAGCACATCAACTTTTTAACAACCCAAGACTAAGAGGCAGAGATAAACTGCATTGCCAAATGACCACTGAAGTGTTCACCATCACTATACTGTTTTCATAGCAGAGCTTCTCTGCCCTCTGATATTCCCATCCTTGATTTATGCATTCAACCTGTGTTCAAGTAACAGCCTCAGCCAGACCAGTAAAGCACAGTGGGGATGTTTCCTAGGAAATTTACATGAACATATGGCCTTGCAGGAGAATAAGAAATAGCATCAACATGCAAATAATCCAGGAAAAAATTAAGATTATATGGCTCCTAGCGTTCCCCAAATCCTTCTCCCTCTGCACCACTAAGGCTTGCATCTTATTCGCCCTTCAGACTTCCTTCATGTACACTTGAGATCATAGGAGCATCCAGTTTACATCTGCTGACGATTTTTGAGTTTTACTGAGAAGGATTTTTGTAGTTCTAGATTCATTCATGAACCAAGAACTGTTTAAAGGATTAATCATGGAGCACATTTTTAACATATACCAGCATGTCTCAGGCATTTTCAAACAGTTGGGAATTTAAAAAAACCACACGTAAGTTTCCCTGTTCACCTCTTCAGAGTGCCTATGAACAAGGGCTACGTATGCTGCATGGAAAACCACATTTCAAGGCATCCCGGACCACCTCTGAAGAGTCAGGAGGGAGCACTGCACAGAACACAGCTGGCCACTGCAGCCATATGACATACCACCTCATGGAGCATCAAAGATCAGACACTGGCCAAAGCATTATAAAGCATGAGAAAAGAAGACATGGTACCATTTTATTATAAGGGAAATGGAAGTACTTTGTTTCCCTTTCCTTCTCCTCCTGTGATGGAAGGTTAAAACATAACAGGCTACTCCTGTACACAGAACATTAAATGAATTTATATCTGCGTTTTTTAGCTCTTGAGGAACAGAATGGCCAGAACTGAAAGCAATTAGCGCACCGAAGCAGACAGCTAAAACAACAAAGACACAGAACAATGATCTCTTATTTCCCAAGTTCAGATGTCACCATCGCACTTTCCTATTCATGCAGCATACTGCATTTTGAAAAGCTGAGCTGTTTTTCTCTGCCTGAAAGGAATACAAAGGGTTCCTATTTTTTTTTTTTTTTTGCTAAGTACTGTGGTAGTTAGAACAATAAAAACTGTTGGAGTGCAAACCACTAAAAGAAGAAACCTTTGGCAGGTTGAGAATCTGACATACTAGAGAAGGTGGGCTCAAAATACAAAGCTAAGAAATGAAAACACTGCAAATCTCCAAAACCTTATGTGAGAATTCCCCCTGCAGCATCCCAGATGGTGAGTATTTTGCTTTTTAATTTGAAAAGCTGTGAGACAACCACAACATGACCAAAGAGCAGAAAGCAACATCAGTCATCCTCCAGTATGAGCCTCCTACATCACCTCGCACTGTGCGTTTTTCACTTGAGAGTCCAGCCGTGTAATAACTGTGACATGACTGAGCAGAGGGAAGCAGTATCAGTCACCTTCTGCAATGAACCACAGAAGAGAGAAAGTAATGCAATAAAATGGGTGATTAACACTGAACCTTGGATACACGAAAGCAACCACTCCTGGCCACCTGCATTAGTCTAACCTGTCACTTGAGAAAACACTTCCCTGTGCAGTAACTTCTAATGACACACACACATCTACCCAGCCATAAGTGTTCAACACCGTCTGTTCTCGTTACAGTTGAGCTCTCAAGCCTACTTCCAAGTCAGGCTGATGAGAGAGTTCACATGGCTCTGATCCACCAGCCCTTTTACAGCTGGTTATTCATTTGCAAAGAGAACTAACTAAGCAAACAGTGTTTCCTTTTGTATAAGGTCTGTCACAGACAGCATCCAATTCAGCCAAACTCAGTCTTTATAAATGTTTTAACTAATGCATTTCTTCTGTCTCTCAGATATTTTTTCCCCAGTTTTCTTATCTTACAAGAGAATTTTGAAAATGTGCATGGAATTATATGGATCACAAATTTTCAGCAACTGCCTGGAGACTAATTATGCTTCAACAATTATCAGATTGAGATGGCATTAAAAGCACCAAACAAATAAAGGAAAGATACAAATTTTCAGGTAGTTGCAGGAAGGTGTAGTGGCCACTGGAGATTCTTCAGTGCTAAAAGGTCAATGTGAAATTAAATCATAAAGAGAAAAGACTCCCCACTATGCTGCTACTTCTCTTGAATACAGTTACATCCCTTATTTATTTACAAGGTTACACAAAATGGTCTCTCCCACGCCATCCATCACACCTCAGTGAGCATTTTGTGCATATCCGCTGCATATAAGGAGGCAAATATAGCTGACAGTTGCTCTAATTTGATAACATGGATTCACTGTTTCTAGATCACTGGGTCATAAGGTGGCTTAAAGGTGACCCACCAGCCCCTCAGCTTCAGACAGGGCTGGTAAGTTCACCAGGCCAGGAAAAAGAAAGAGAAAATAAATAAATAAATGAAATTTCACCCCATCACAGCTAAGGACAATATAAGCAGCAAACATCACACCCGAATGATAAACCCATGAGGTTTCCAGCATCACATTTTAAAGACAGTTTCTCAGTTCTTCCAAGTTTCTCTATAGTTGACAGACTGATTCTTCTTCCAGAAGTATAAGTAGAAATTCTGGCAGTCTGCCTCTTGCTAATCACAGGTAAAGAGGAGAGCAGAGATAAAGAACTGGACTTCTAACCCATAGGCAGCATTTCAGAGAGCTTGGAGAAAGAAATCAACAGTGTGACAGGTACGCATAAAAATAGGATGTAAAGCAGTCTTTTAATTGGAAAATAAAGCAGGCTCTCAGAAAGGCAGAACTACAGTCAAGCATCATTTTAATACTGCATTTCCACCAGCAGCACTCCTCTGCTCTTTCCCTCCTCCCCATCTAGAACTTCAGGCAAATAAATCTATGTATTACACAAAAAAGCACCTGCAGGACATAGATAGCAACCTCAGAAAACCCTACTAATCCAGTTTTATAGACTATGTCATAGGACAGAATAGAACCAAACAAATTAACACTGGAGCTTACCATTTCGAGACAAATCAAGTTCCACCAGCTGCATGAAATTCGCTATTTCTGGAGGGAGCCGCTGGATTTCGTTATCACTAAGTCCAAGTTTCCGTAACTTCACAAGTTGGAAGAAAGGCTGAAAGAAAGAAAAAACATCCATGTCAGAAAATACTCACCTAACTCGCATATAAGTGTGATACATGATAAGTAATAATTGGAAGCTGGTTTCAAAATCTGAAATAAAGTTATGGCTTAAAATCAGCTATGCAGACCTCTTTCAGACCCGCATCAGAACATGTTAACTTTTACATGCAGACAGACTAGAATCTGTGTTTTACCTAAAACGAAAATCTATTAGAAATAAATAAATAAATAAACTGTAAAGCTCACTATCAACAGTCACAGCAGACACACAACTGAAATCCAGGATGCCTGCTTCAAAATCATTAATGGGGTGAGGTTACCAAGCAGGGTAATTAAAAGCATCCTAATTACACACTGGGGCTCATTACGAAGTTAATACAGAGGGGCACTTCTAAAGGACGATCCGGAAAGGGGCTGCCAAGGTCTTCTTCATCGGCAAGTGCCATAAACAACTAGGTTACAGAGCCAGCCTACCTTGAGAAGACTTTCTTTCTAGCTTCACACACCCTGCACTCCGCGGCCCAGTTTAAGAAAGACTAATGAAAGTTGGACGGGATACGCACAAGTGCAAGTCTTTCTAGCTTGAGGAACTCCAGCCAGCCCTATCTTTATGGTGAGGGCATGGAAAGGCAATGCAGACAGGGGCTCAGAGCATCTGGCAACCCCCAAGACAAAACAACCTTCAAAGGAAATGGGCCAAGTCAGGCCAACCCCAGATGCTGGGAGCAGCTGGTCATCAAAAGTCAAAATGGGCATTAAAAAAACAACTGAGATGTAGACATCCCCAGGAAAGGTGGAGAGCTTTCCTCTCTTCCGGGCAGGCCTCTGAAGGAGAGTGAGTGCAAGTGCTGAGGATCTGTGCGATATTAAATAACTTTATATGCACATCATCTTGGCCATAACTGACCAGACTCTTAAAATTTCAAGCAAGTTTTGTGCTCCCAGAGTGCATTTTTGCCCATCAAAACCTCAGAACCTCTGAACCTTACCCAACCACAGCACGTATGCGTGCTTACATTCTCACGGGTTTTGCCCTTAATGGTAAATGGTAGACGCTAGCAAGTTCGGGATATCTGCTTACATGTAATCACCTGCAATCCTTCACTGGAAATTAGCACCTTTTTTAATTATTATTATTTTATTAGGTGCTGGAACGTGTGCTCTGAATGTAACTCAATTCTATCTTAGATTGACACAAAATGGGGCAGTATGACAGGCACCTTACTAGAACACAGAGTAAAAGCACAAGTCTTATGAATCTATATTATGACACAACTTTTCAATCTTAGTTTGAAGTCTTATACCCAAGACCATAAATCAGGTTTTAAGCGCAAGGTTTTGCAACCTCAGCATCAATCTTTCAATACATATTGTGGTTCCTTGTCACAGAAAAATAAAACAACTGAAATGAATGTGTTTTCCCTCAAAAACATGGGTTCCTTTTAGGAAATAAGAAGGATACAGCTTAAAAAAAAAATTATATGCATTCAACAGTCATAAGATGCACTAGATCTGAATGCGAACATTTCAAGGCATTTTTTGAGTCAAAATGGGACTCTCCCCCAAGTATTAAAGGCCTTTGATAACAGAGTTTAAATTGTAAGAGGAAATTGAAAAAACTTTACAATTACACATTTCTAACTCCCTAAAAACACACATTACAATTAAAACAGCCACAAATGGGGTTTTTTTATCTTTTTTTTCCTCACAAGATCTATAATTGCATTTTGCTATCATTAACATTTTTTTAGCTTCTAAAGCAAATGCATTCCTTTTAATAAATATTTATTAATATGCCTAAACCAAAAATCCATCAGAAGCTTAGAAAAGCACTTAAAGACACTTTCCTGAAAACACAGAGATCCCAATCTTTCCTAACACTATCCAGAATAAATACTTGCCAAAAAGTGTTCCTCAGCCAGTGTGTAGCTGCTAAACTATGACAGTTATAAATACTGATTTTCTACTACAAATCTTCTTGTAAGCAGCAGATGTACTTGCCTGAGATGCTCTACAGCAAATGAGAAAAGACAGAAGTAACATAGTTAAAAGCAGAAGGAACATCAAAAAAGCTATCAAGAACTGGCCATCCCCAGGAAGGTTTGAGTGCCGTCACCCCACCACATGTCAGTACTGTATATAATTATTAAATGTGCAGACCACAGGTGTGCAACAAACAAAATTAGACAATGGTTTTTTAAGAAACGTTTCTTTAACTGACTACTTACAAAAAAATTAACTGGGAGCTCTATTTCTAGTTTGCATTACAATTTTTAATGAATTGTAATACACCATTTCCTAGATAACATGAATTACACCATTTCCTAGATAACATCAGAAACTGCAGTCACATGAATGGCATTTCTTTGAACTTCTTGCTTTTTTTCCCTTTAAACTACATAACTCAATCACTCTTGCATGTTTAATATATCCTACTCCCATTTGAGTAACTATTCTTCCATTATCCAACACACATTGTTAGTGCTCTAAAGCACTACTGGAGAGGCAAGCACCTCTTTTTTGTGCCATATTTGTTTTACCTGTCAAAAAGACCACAGAGAAGAAAGGGAACTAAGAGCTTAATGAACAGAGTTCAACAAATTTTAATATATATATATTTAAATATCTGTAATTTCTTAAATATACCCCAACCAGAAGCATGTTCCTAATTTGATGTATCAGACACAGTTTAGCCTGTATTTGAAAAGCTCTAAGAAGAATCAAAGTGCAATGGGGTTGTTGGCCAGAGCACCACATCCACCCAGCATGCTGTAATAGCAGGTTTTGATTGCACACCCGACATCTCTACAAGTATCTTGGCAACACTTCTAATGCTGCTTACTTTAGCCAGCCTAATTAATACTGCTTCAATGAGACAAATAATTCCATGAACATCAGCACTAAAGCAGCCTACAACTTTCTATTTAGCGGCAATTCCCAACCTTCAATTGAAGCTTTTCCTCCTATCAAAGGATTTACAGAGGTTTCTCTTCTACGGATTTTCTAAGAACTCGCATCTTGAATAGAGGCCTTGTCGCACTGGAAAGCTAACCAAGCCTCTCTTCTCCACCCAGCCACATATTTAGACAAAAAACTTCATTCTGACAAAATTGGGTCGATGTCAGCCAACGGAAGAAAAAAACTGAGAGATAAGTGCGTGACTCACTGGAGAGTATAAACAGACAGTGTGATCCCAGCGGCCTCATTCTCTTCAGTTAAAGAATACCACTACAACTGGCACTCAGTTCTAAAAATAAAAGTTAACAGAATTAAGCCAAACTTGTAGGATTAATAAAACTCGGTATTTTTTCCTGCAAAAATGGCCAAAACAATTCATCTCTGGCTTGCTTTCAATGGCTCACTCCTGCAACAAAAAACATTCACGCCTGAGAATCTTACCTGAATGTTTCAACATCTTCCCTGATGGAAGAAAAAAAAATTAAAAAAGGAAATAGATTAAAGCAATGGGCAATTGACATAAAAAACACAGGAGGACACCAATACCTACTTGTGGCTAGCGCTGTTTAAGGGGAGGAGACACCTCTTACTGCTAGAGCCTTTCCAGTGCTGGAGACATGTCACAGTCCAAACCCATTTGGCACAGGTAGTATACCCAAATGCTTGCTGTGTTAAGCAAAATGTTTCCATAAAAAGGCTACTACTAGCAGCACAGAGAATTAAAATTAGAACCTTTATGAAATCCGCTGCCTAGTTTTCAAGATGGGCCAGCGTGAGCAGCAAAAATTAGAACAAGAGGGAGAGGAGGAAGAAAACTGCAAATTAACTCCAGTTTCAGGGTTATATTCAGGACAGGACAGAGATATTTTTATATATATATGTATATATATTTGGGGTTTTTTTGGTGGAGGCACTGGAGCTGTTGCTGACAAGCTTAAAAATCTGCGAGTACTTGCTCTTGTGTCACGTTTCCCTTAGACACCAATACAGATTTTCAAACATATGCATGCTGCCTCAGCTTTTGAGGCTTCTTCTGGAAATTACAGTTTTGTATTCAAACAGGAATTAAGTAAGCCACCAAGACACAGTATATTAGGTCCTGTTTCTTAAGCACCATCTATATTCACTTCAACTATTTTCCAAACCTGTAACTTGCCAACTAAAGTATATCAGTGCTTTAGTATTAAAAAGTGACACATGGTAATTTAAACAGCTTGACTCCTAATTGCATCCCTGCTTCAAATCTTACTTCAGGCTCCATTTTCTTCTCCTATGTTATGAACAAAAATCAGTGGGGAAGCCTTTAATTTACTTGTTCCATTCACCAGCTACATGCCCTCCTTCAGTCAACGGATAAGGGAAATTGCCATCAATCCTTCTCCCACCCTTTTTATACTGCCTCAGAAAGACCTCAGAAATAAAAGCCTTTCTTCAGGAAAACCAAGCAGAAGCTGCAATTTGGTTGTGGTAAGCAAAGCAGTGAACATCCAATCTGTGGAATGACTTTGCAGCATGGCTGACACAGTGCTTTCCAGCTCCCCAGCAAGGTTCCCAATCACTTGCTTTTGGCACTCAGAAGTTATTTTTTGTGCCTGCACCATTGCATGGCTTCAGCAAGAGAGCGGGGGAAGATCAACCTTTCTTTAGGTGAACACACTGCTTGGTGGCCTGGAGACTACAAGAACAAGCATTAAATCACATAAGGCAGAAGCAGCTCTGAATTTGTAGAAGTCATCAATAGTCAGCTCTTTGAAAGACCACTCACAGGGCACGCTCAGTGCTAAGTTTTACAAGAGGATAGGAGACTTGATGACCTACACTAACCAACTGGTGGGATTTCAGACATTACTTCTACTCCAAAGTCAGCCAGTGGACATACCAACTTCAAGCTGACAAGAACCACAGCCCTGCTTACAGTCAAAGCATCCTCCGTTCAACCCTCAAGGCAGCTCAGTCAAAAGGCCCAACTTGTAAGCAAAAAAAAACTCTTTCTAGGGTGCAGTCCTGTATATTGCCGTCTTAAAATCCACTCCTGCTACTAGGACTAGTGAGAGCTCTGAGGAAAACCAGCAAGAGTCCATAAAGCAGACACATTCCCCTAAAAGCCCATCCTAAGTAGTTGCACAACGTGATGCTGAGGAAGGTGGATCCTATTCCAGACTAATGAAGTGTGTAATGAGCTCCCAGCAGACTCCAGTAAAGTCTAGTATGGGCGTTATCAGTCTGCCATCTCCCACAAAGCCTGCTATTGACAGCCCTCCAGTCACTTCACCTGCATTCAACTGTGAGCAGGGACACCTAGTGAGGGCTTCACAAACACGGGTCCCACTTCATTCTTAGGGCCAAACATACTTTAATTTTCAAATAAGGTACTGAGTGAGATACTGAAATGACTGCTGAGGGCAGGGACTAATTCACAGTGCAGCAGAGTCCTCCTGCAGTTGATTACTCAGTATCAATACGCTATTGGAAGCAGCTTAGGGATTTCTCTCAAGCCACATGAAGACGGAGCAGCAGCTGGTGATGGACCACAGTATGCAGACCTTTGTCCACTTGCTAGGTCACAAGCCCCCAAATGGCTCCACACAGCTGATGTATCCAATTCTGTCATCTTTCATCCTAACATGTTTCAAGGCAAAATCAGAACTGCTACAGATTTTTGGCATAGTGAAAGATTGTTTCACATGCCCAAAACAATGTTGGTAGACTGTACTGATGCTCTGCTTTGGTCTTGCAGCATCCTAGCATCAACTGTGTCATCATGAATATTAATGGCTGACAGCATAGAGGCAGACATTCAAGCAGGAATTCATACATAACATTAATAAAATCATAGAATGGGTT
The DNA here is from genome assembly GCA_039877255.1 of Loriculus beryllinus. Classification (NCBI taxonomy): domain Eukaryota; kingdom Metazoa; phylum Chordata; class Aves; order Psittaciformes; family Psittacidae; genus Loriculus; species Loriculus beryllinus. Next base: position 7,834 of record JBCJKH010050365.1, on the reverse strand, counting down.
GGGTTGGAAGGGACCCTAAAGATCATCCAGTTCCAAACCCCAGCCATGGTCAAGGCCACCTTCCACTAGACCACGGTGCTCAAAACCCTGTCCAGCCTGGCCTTGAACACTGCCAGAGTTGGGGCAGCCACAGCTTCTCTAGCCAGCCTGTGCCAGTGCCTCATCACCCTCACAGTGAAGAATTTCCTCCTAAGATCTAACCTAAAACCCTCCTGTTTAAGTCTGAACCCAACTAATTACTAGGTTTCACATGAGAAAGTATTAATGAAAGATCACAGGGACAGGTACCCTAAACAGAACCAGATACTGCAACTGCTATCTGCTTTAAAGTCCAATATGAAGGATCAGCCAGGCAGGAGGACTAAGGAAGGGTCTACACGAGACAAAGCAAAAATGACAACCGATGCTTCACCAAAGCTGGCATTCAATATCTATCTGCTACGTTTATGGCCTCTGTTTTCAAAGCACATGCCATCTTCTGATCTACAGCCAGTGATGGGCCAGTTCTAGGTCCTAGTCTTGGTTATTACCATCCATTTTAAAAACCAAAGAAACGACTATCCACTCTCAAAAACCAAAACACTGCAGCACTGAATCAAAACGATGCCCTACCGAGTGATGCACTGAATAGGTTTCCTGGCAGGCCAGGATTTACTTTCTCTTTTATGTCGATTAAGCAGAGGTAACCAAGGTTAAAGAGCACTTGATGCCATAACCACTAAAAGTGCTGGGAGGGACTAGCTCTGCCTTTGAGAGAGAACAGAAAACATCTGCTACAACAAAATATGGATTCATTGCAGCTAAATGCATTTGTCATTTGGAGAAACAAACAAACAAACAAAAACCCACAAAAAAAACCCACCCCAAAACACATTTAATTTCACTAATGAATTGTTAGCATGCATTTTTCCAGTATACAAGATTGTTGGCAGGAGGTAACATCTTTTTTTAGACCAACTGATATAATTAGAAAAATAACTATGCAGAATCATAAAATTTATTTTAGAGCTACAGATGTATAATCTCTGCACTCAAACCTTGTCTCATCTGTGTACATCACACAGAGGGATGGGGACGCTACCAATTCACTACAACAATACACCCTTTTGATAACTTAAAAGTATTGAAACATAACCACCTAATTACTTTCTTTGAGCTGATGTCAAAATCAGTAGAACTCCGCTGTTACTGCAAAAAATCTGCCATTAGAAAATACTGGAAACCAAGCAGGCTTCACAACCTTTTGAACAATCTCAGGGGCATTCACAGGGAAGTCAGACTTTGCAGGGGACACCACACTAAGTTCTCCCTCCACTCCCATCAGACCGTGGTCTTTCAAATTTGATGTCAAGAGGTGTGCTATTGTCTTCAAGTCTTAAGCAATACAACACAGATCTGGAAGCTAGCAGAAAAACTAATAAACAGTAAACTTATTTGGAGCCTTCAACACAGCGTTCTGTGTTTAAAGGAACGTTAATATATGGTTGCTTCTCTACAAACCATTATTTATTTTAATAATTCAAGCTTGTGCTGCACACTAGCACTAATTGCTATGCTTACAAAAGCTTTTTACTAAAGGTAAGTAGTCTTAAGACACTGACGTTGTAAAGCTGCAGGTGTTAGAAACTATTGTACAGAGCATTTGTCATGCTGAAAAAAAAAATCCTAAACTTCCAGTAAAACTACTTGTACTGTGTGCTTACAGTTTACTTCAGTTCCACACAGTGGCATAGTTCTCTCTGACATTAACTGAAAGTACATGCTTGTTCAAATCATACAGTGGTATTTCTTCAAGGATTTACAGAAAGAGATGCAAAAACATCACGACACTATCAACGTTAAAAATAAAATGTAATTGAACATTTGAGGGTGAGTAAACAGTGGAAAACACAACAATTCTATTTGCACCATTAAAAACATCAAAACTAAAGACAGGTAAAATCCCTGATATTCTCCCTACAGAATCACAGAACAGCTGAGGTTGGAAGTGACCTCTGGAGATCATCCAGTCCATCTGAACTCCCTGCTCATAGCATAAGTGACTTAGAACAGGTCACCTGGGACCATACCCAATCAGGTTTTGAGCATCAACTCGCCTCCTTGATCACCTGTGTTAGGAAGTCACCAATGCACTATAGAAAACTCCTGGATTGCTTATGCCCTGCTGTGTTGTCCTTCCAGCAAGTGTCGCGGTGGCTCAGGACCCACATGAGAACCTGGACCTGGGAACCTGAAGCTCTTTCCAATTATCTAAAGAAGTCATCATCTACTACTTCTTCCTGATCAGGCAGTTTACAGCAAACACCCAAAACAATGTCACCCACTAATCCCAGCCTGCTCTCAACCAACCCATCATCCATCCCAAGGCAAAGCTTCACACATCCCTGCTGCTCTCTCACATGAAGGGAAAACCCCCACCCTCACCTTCCTGGATTGTCCATAAAGGGCCATGTGTTCATCCATGGCAGCACTCCAGTCACATGAGATACCCCACCATGTCTCTGTGACCCAAACAAGATCTATACACTTCAAGAGAACAAAATAAAGCTTCTAGATTTATATCCGAAGAAGGGATGGTTATAACCTGTAAGCACAAATTTAAAGAGAGGTACAGCATGATAAAATCTCTTTCCACAGCGGATTACTGGCCACTGACCAAGCAAGAATCTTTCAGGTTTATGATTGCATAACCGGAGAAACTATGGTAAAACAGTGAAATTTAGTCGAAAATGTTTAGTTTGGGTTTTTTCCTGAGAAAGAGGTGTGGTATGGGAAGAACAAAAGGACTTTTTCTTAAGGAGCTTTCACAAGATTTTGTTATGATAACAGCACCCTGGATTTCAACACCACACATAATAAAGAGATAGATGCTGCTTAAGCCAAATGCCAAGCAGCATCACCACACCATCTATTTCTCCAGCACAGTAAGTGGGGCACAGGAGGAGGCCATGGTTTACAAGGCCTGTCGGGAAAGGGTCTCACATCAATCAACTCTACAGAGAAGCTTTAGCACGTAACACCAAGAAGAAAAATTACAGATGCCAGATACAATCTGTAAACTCAAACACAGAAGTGAAATGATTCAGAATTGTATCAGATTAGGTTTACAAACACCGCATAAAAATCATCCCCAAAAGAAGAGAAAGAATTGAGCAGTCTCTTAAACTAAACTAAGTGCATACAGAAAAATTTGATATATGGGTTTTTCTTTTTGTCACTGGAGTTTGCACATAAACAACATCTGCAAAAAGTCTCATGGGAAAGTGGTCTTTATCCTTTGAGTGAAACAACTGAGCAGCAGCAAGAAAAACAGCAGCAAACAAGAGTCAGAACTACTTCCATCATCCACCAATGCAATGAATGCTAGGGCCTTAATATAAAAGCCAAAATGTAATAATGTACTCAAAGGTTCATAAGATATTTCTATTTTTTTACCAGTGGAAAAAAAAAAATACACCGAGATCCAGTTTTGTATTCCAAATTCCATGTACAGGGAAATTAAGTTGACAGGGTGTATTGGCCCTTAAATTCTAATATGCAGGAACAGGAAACAACATTTCAGCAACTACAGACCGATCTATAGAATTGAAAGCATTTTATTTTTATCTGATGCTTTTCATTAGAGAAGCTATTGAAATGCATCATGCAGAATGTGTTATTTTCTTCTATCAAAGCAATTTGCCAGAAAGCCTACTCTTTGGTTGAGTAGAGTTTTTGACATGTAGCAAATGGTATACTACACATTACAGCTTAAATTGAAAAAGCCCTCAAGTTTTCACTCCTAAGGAAAATAAAAATGGTCCAGGTTTAGAGAAAAAAAAAACCCACAAGCTACATTTTTAAGTCACCCTGTGCACACTGGTGACCACATACTGTATTTTTTTTCCAATCAAATCGGATACACTAAATATTTAACAGAAGGCACTCAGGATCCAACACAGGAGAATTAATTATTTATGCAAGTTAAGAGCCACACTCTACCACTGGCGCTATACAAAGCCCTTCCTTTTGAGACTGAAGGGTGCAGCTCTTTAATTTGTCTTGTAAAGCAGAAGTGGTGAGAAGCATGCTGACAACTAGAAATTGCTGTTCTGTGGGAAAACAGCCTCATCTGCCAAGAACGGCTAAGACAGACCTCAATATTGTGGAAAACCACTAGCAGCTTAATATACAGAGCCTGCTCCTCCTGCACATCCCATCAGGCTGGCTTATCAGACAGGAAGGGCAAGAGCAGAAAAGGAAACCTGGGAGGCAGCAGAAAGTAATGGGAAAGAGCAGAGTACAAAGAACAGAAAAGGAAAAAAGCTTTTGCAAGGGCAGTCAAGAATCCGGCACAGAAGGGGCATGAGAGGAAGCAAAGAATCAGAAGCACAGACAGAGCACTTTGAGCCAGAGGAAGCAAGATCCTGGGATGTCAGGATGGGGGAGGATGGGAAAGTATGAACACACAGGGGAAAGAGTCCAAGACAACAGTGGTAACAACAGAGAGAAGTCACTGTCAGCAGTAGTTCTCCATCACATAACTGGGGAAGGGAGGGAAGAAGGGATCAAGGAATCCAGCTGACTAGTTAAGGAGATGGGAAAGAACTGGTGTATTGACATGGGAAAACAAAAGGATCCCTGTGCAGTAGCAAAATGATAAAAAAAAAAAATCTAAGATACTGTACAAATATAAATTATTAACCTGACAGGTTGACAGGTATAGCTTAGGGGGGTGAAAAAGGTATTTTTAGGGAAAGAGGGGTCAGAGAAACAGAACTGTTTTCCAGGTGCACATAGGCATAATACGTATGACAGCAAACAAGGGGAGGAGTGGAAATAATAGGGGCAAAGACATCTCCCTCTGCTTCTTGGACATTTCAGATGTTTTCCAGATAAATCCTTCCTATCCCTCTTCCCTTGGAAAAAAATGTGAAGAATTCTGCCATACTTTTGATCATCCAACACAAAAATAAAACCAACAAAGTAATTCTTTCAAAATAATTCAAGTGCATTTCTCGTTCCTCAGGGTCCTTCAGATGACTCTCAGAATATACAGTGCAGCAATGCTGTTGGGTCTTTCTGCCAGTCCTTCCCCATTGAAGTACTATGGCAATTCTTTAAGTTGTCTTCCATCTTTTGAGGGGACTTCTGTGTGTGTTTGTTCAGTAGCACCCTAACATATGCCATGCTCTACTGTCCTCCAGAACAACAGAGGTTTTAAGTACACTAGCAAAGACTGCAGGTTAAACAATGCCTCAGACTACTTCTGTACCTCAAAAGAGAGGTTTTAAGGTGTATTAGCATGTATTCTTCCACTGGTGTATTGGAGCAAAACTACCAAAGAACACCTTACATTGCTACTTAAGAGAAACAGGTGCAGGGAGAAACAGTGAAGAGGGGGTAAGCATGTGAATCCAACACAAGCTTCCCCAAGTTTCAACTTGAGAGGAAGACAGCAAGTCTGTGTACTCCATCATGACACTTGCTGATACGCATCTGCCCCAGAAAGCTTTAGATTTGAAAGGAAGAAAAAAAATTGTGCAAGTGGAAGAAAAGCAGATGTCTGGAGATAAAGGCATGATCGCTGCCACAGAGTTGCTACATGGCAAAGCTGGGAAAAGAACTAACCTGTATCTGCTTGGTCTCAGAGAAGTATTACAAGACCTTCAGCCTGCCGTAATAACCCTTCCAGCCGCACCTGCCCACACTGGGAAGATGAGGTCTCATCTGTCAGCGCACAGGACAATGCAGAGCAGTAGAGCTGGGGTTTTCCTTGTCCATCCAACTACAGCAACTTCTGCTACACCTCACGGAGTCTTTGGGGAGATTCTTCACTTTTACAATAGAAATTTTCTAAGGAGGATCACAACCATCCCAGTGTCATGAACACCTTATCATTGTTACGGGATATATCATGGCATCAGCACAGCCCACAGATGATTCACCAGGAATCGGCTTGGAGAACTTCATCAAGTATGGGAAAACATCTAACTAACTAGACACCAAGAGTTAAACAAGTCTCCAAACTTGCTTAGGCCTGAACCAAGCCAATAAACAGTTTGACTTTGTGTTACTGCCTTTATGCACATAGAGAAGAAACTTAATGGAGGTAAGACTAATATAATATGTTACATTAGATTAAGGGCGTAACGACCACTAAGATCTATGCTGACCTAAACAGTTTGTTAATTATATGCCCTAATGATTTCCCTTGTGTTTTCTCTGCAAGAGGTATGCTGTACCCCAGCTTTCTGTACTTTGCATCAGCACTACCTTTTTAATATAAAGGGGAATGAACAGCACACTCTGTAACTACATTCCACGGAGAGATCTTCTGCTGTCCTCCTGAGCCAGATTCCTATAGATGAACTTTTAAAACTATTTGCTGGTAGAAATGTCAAACAGGGCTCTTTCTACCCATTTCCACCTTCAATAGATTAGTTTCACATCCAGGACTGCAGACATATGTACTAGAAAACCCTAAATTCAACACTTATCTGGGACAATGGCACTATATTCCATTTATCAGAAACCATTAATAAGGAACTGACAAGGAAAGTTCATAGGTCTGTGCAGGAAGCCCTAATAAAAATGCCTTCCTGCATTGCTGACAAGGCACAAAGTACTCAGAACAGATACTACAAGTATGCTTCTGTGGTTGTATTTCATTGGATTCCTCCTAGTCCAGCTAAAAACCCACAAACATCTTCCTACAGTATATTTAGGCACTCCTGTAATCTGATCCATGTACAAAAGAAAACAAATCTTCTAAGTTCAACTTTTGCTTGTTTCCACTGCAGTACCAAGGAGACTGGTCTGCCCTTTCTTTTTTCCCCTCAGATACTTTTTACATGTGCATGACTTAATATGCAAGTAATGGGAAGAAGCGGTCTTTTTAGCCATCGCAACACAAAACAAGGTTACTTCATGTATTACAGTTCAAGGAAGAGGAGAAACAATGAACAGCTGCACTCTAATTACAGAAATAGACACCATATACTACCACGAACAAGGGACATCATCTTTACTTTTGCAAACAGCAAACAGTTTATGGTATTAAGCAGATACATTATTAAAAAACAAACCCAAACAGAGAGCGGTAGGTCTCAACAGGATTTCAGTCACAAGCACATTCAGTACCCCTGGAATAAGAACTGTATGAGCCTGAAAGCCAACACTAAGAAGAAAAGTCTAGTACAAAGAGACTCCTGAGTCTGGTTTGTGCACAAAGCCAGCAGAAACTGTTTGAAGTAAAAGCAGCACCCACACGGAGGCTGTGTAAACCAGTTTTGCTCTATTTCAGAAGGATGAAGAGCTCAGTCACAACAAGATGCAAACCTGCACCCAGCTTTTCCAGATAAAAAAGACAAATTTAATATGTCAGTTCAACTGAACATCTTCACTACTGTCTATAGGAAAACTCCTCCACCATGATTACTCTTACTATGCAGAGTGAAAGCACAGTTTATGTGAGTGAACTTAGTAAGACTGAGTTTTGGTACGAACAGACCAACTTTGATTCAGATGGAAACAAAGGTGCTTTTGAAAAATCTTTCTGGCTAGTGAGTTCACATTCCTGGATTCCAAGTTAGTGAGAAGAATTCACACACTTTAAACGTGCAACTTCCAGGTAACACTTTCCCTCCAGTGTCAAACTACCACCCACAACTCACAAAGGCTTTTGAGGTGACCAAAGTTTAAAGAGGAAACACTGAAAAATGCCCGTGGTTCATCAAGTCAGGAGTCAAGCACACCTCCCACTCGTGCTGTCTCCATGGAGGCTGGAAGGCTGGTGAAAACTATTCAGGGGTGAAGATACCATGTGAACACAAACAAGATTATTCTCTTGCTC
>JBCJKH010050364.1:1536-15410 GCA_039877255.1 Loriculus beryllinus | reverse complement strand
TGTGCCAGCGCCTCAGCACCCTCACAGGGAAGAGCTTCTGCCTAAGAGCTCAGCTCAGTCTCCCCTCTTTCAGCTTAGATCTCCCCTTTTTGATGGTATCACAAAATCTGTGCAAGTTTCTGGACAGCTTTCCTGTATTACTGCTGGCAGGGAATGACAAGGACCTGGGTGAAACCAGCTACCAGGCCTTTAGGTAATCTTTTGAGGAGGGCAAACCACACAATTAATTTGATAAGAATTTCTCTCTTCTTCAGAATCAATGGCACTTCCAATGCAGAGCACCAGATAATCTGGCCTACAGTGGCTATTAGTGTCCGAACAGATTTCCTTGCAGAGGATTGTGATGTTTGTACTATAGAAGAATTAGTCCTGGTTTCATACTTATTAAAATATTCCATGTAAATACAAACACATCTTCAAGATAGGCTCATGTTGAAAATTTGAGGTCAGAATTCACTATGGTTAAGGTGGGATCCTCTTCCCACTGCTAAGCAAGCTGAGAGTAAAGGCAAGGAATAACAAAGAGCAAAAGGGAACTAGACCATGTAGATGTCCCAGAAAGAACTGAGGTTGTATTTGAATCAGTATTAATCTGTCATGGCAGAAGCCTGGCAAGCAAGAGCAAGAATTTAACTGAACATCACAAAGCTGAGGTGCACAGAAACTCAATTTATCAATAATAACATCTGGATTTATCAATAATAATGTCTGGATTTACCAATAATAACGTCTGGATTTATCAATAATTACAGTTCAATACATTGGTCTCAGCCATTCTCTTGCAGATCCAAGATTTGATGGTTTTTCCCCAAAGAAACCTGCCTGTGGACCTGATCTGAAAGTGTTTCACACCTTTGTGTAAGTACATGATCCAGGATCATTGGGGACTGGCTGTTTAGTGAGGCCTCTGTAGAGAAGCCTGTTCAGAGCAGGAGGTATCTGAAGTCATTCTCTGCATGCTTGCTGAAACCCACGGCTGGCCAACGCTCTTCTAAATACTATGCTGAAGTTTGAAACACATGGCTCGTTTCAACTCTGGCTCCCATTTGCCTAAACAGGAGGAAACAGCTGGAGAATCCCATAATCCTTCAGGTAATCCGTGTCTAATTCATTGCCTGAGAAATTGTTTCAGTGGTTAATTACTCCTGAGATGTTAAAAATTTACATCTTATTTTAGCTAGGATTTGTCTGGTTTCATGTCACCCAGGGCAGCAGCTTGAATTACTTGGGCTGGATGTACTGCAGAGTGCTCTGCTATGAAATATTTACTCTGACCTTAGCATCAAATATATATTCATCAATGTTAAGGTCAGGATTGTCACCTCTTGATCTTTGCTTTGACATACCCAAAGTACACTCTCTTTGCTTTTTGTATGTGGTGAAAGAGGCTCAGAAGGAAGCAGAGTGAATATGTGGAAGGAAAAAGGAGACCTCATTGAATGAGCATCATTAATATTGCAAAATCAAATGCTCAGATGTTGGAAGCTTTAAGTTGCTTTTCTGAAGGAGCTGGCCATCAAAGATACATTAGCATAGCTTAGAGAACCAGGTTGTGCCCAGGATTGTGAGAGCTGTCTGAAAAGGAGAATTCATTCCTGCACAAAGAGTTTTGAAGTCTCTTCTTCTTCAGATCTAGAACAAACCAGGCAGAAAAGTGACATGGGCCAGGAGACCTGCCTCAGGAGAGCTATAGATGCAAATGTCTGTGTGGTCTTTCTCCTTGTCCCTACAAGTGTCATTGAAACCAAAGCACTGTCCCAAAGAAATCTTCATTTTCCAATGAAAAAGATGCCTTTACTGGGGTGGGAGGGGGAGCAAGCCTTGAAGTGAAAATCTCCCATCAGCTCAAATATCCACAATGGGTCATTATTAGTAACTCTTTCAATGCAGTGTATCTCATCAAACTGGCCACATACTATAGAATCCCAGCCTGGTTTGTGCTGGAAGGGACCTTAAAGCTCATCCAGTTCCAACCCTTGCCATGGGCAGGGATGCCTTCCACTAGAGCAGCTTGCTCCAAGCCCTGTCCAACCTGGCCTTGCTGGATTTTACTAAATCCAGAGGAACTAGCCTGAAATTGAGATAGACAGATGCCTTGGCACCGTGGTGATGGTTGCCTTAGAAATAAACAAACACCCAAGGTGGATGGATAGATTTCTGCCTGTGTAGCAGGGAGCTGACTCGGGCCCGGTGCTTGCTGCATGGCACAGTGATTTCCAGTCCCATCCACTGGCTTCTTCCATCTCTTAGGCAACTGTTTGAGCTTATTTATATTCCTGCCGAGATGTAAAAACAACAGCCTGCAAAGTTATCTTTCCTGGTTATCTCTATTGTTTGCATAGCACAGATTTCCCTCAATGCAAAGTGTGGGGGGTTTCTTCTCCCTTGAAAAGAGCCTGGACTTTGTTTAGGGAAGAGAGGAACATAGCCAGCACTGAAATACATTTATGAAGCTTGTTAACCTCCAGCTTCATTGCTCTGTCCCAGTGACCTTTCTGTCATCACTGTGGAGCCCTGTTATCCGTGACTGTAAACCTAGGGCATTTCTTCAGTGACCTGAGCAGGGTTTGCTTTGAAGTCAGGTCTCCTATTTCGCTGGCATGGATTTCTTTTGGTCTGAATTGGAAAGAGAACAAAAAGACAGGAAAAGGTCCCACATCAGGGTAAACGAAATACTTCATTTTGATGTAATCTGGATGTTTGGGCCCTACTGCAATTCTGTGCTTCATCATAAGAGGAAATTCCAGCAACTCTGGAGTCCTCTGACCTCCCTGAAATACTTTGGTTCAATCTTTTTATCCAATGCTGATATTTGTCAAAAGCAGCACTTCCCTGGAGGAAAAATTCTACTCTGATAAACAGGCATTTTCCAAGAGAGATACACCCCCATCCACAAACATTCCCCAACCCTAATAGTGGTGCTTCAGAGGATGTTATTATTCAAGCCCAGCTTTCCAGGCAGCAGATGTCTGTCACTAGCCTCTAGATAATTTGGATGGATGATGCCAGAAATGCAGGAATGACTCGTGCACAACACATTTTGAGAGGATCAGGTCCTTAGTGAAAACCTCATGCCCCAGGGCAAGGTCTAAGAGGGTCAGGTTTCCTATCAGGCTATAATAAGGGGGAAAATTCCCTGACAAAATAGGGGGTGAATGCCAACCATTGTTGCTTCATTTTGTAATCCCCAGTCCAACAAACAGTGAATAATCTCACAGTGAATATAATCTGATGCTGATCTAGGAGTTCTCCCAGTGCAGCCCTGATGAAGCCTTCTCCTTTTGCTGTCATCGTGTCTGATCTTGGCAAAGAACAGCTTCAGCATTTGGTCGCTGACGTCCGGTGCCGTTCTCTGTTTCTCTCGATGCCTCATGTTTCCTGTTTCATGGGCTAAGCTCTGATGTGTGCCTCTCTTTTTGTATGCCATTAAAATCTGGAGCCAAGCAGCCAATTTCCATGGGCATCGTCATATTCTGCTCTTCCAGTGATGCCTCATCAGAGGATCTCAGAACATTTTGCAACCATTCATTAATAAGCCAACCACCTGTCTTGGAAGACAGGCAGAATTATTCCTTAACTGCAAGTAAGTAAAATAAGGACACAGACATTAGCTGGGTTGCCAGAGACCATAAAAAGCCTTTGTCCTTGCATGACCCTGTGCTTTGTAACTGGTATCTTGACAGAGGTTTTTGGAGCCTTATGCAGATGCAGCAGCTGACAGTCAAATAAAATACAACTCTGTAATGTCTGATTTGTCTTCCCGTGTTTCTTACTCCTGTTTTGCCATCTTATACCTTGGGGAGAGCATTAGACCTTTGATGAGATGCTCTCCCTGTCCATCAGGCCTATTATAACCAACCTGCAAACTTTTCCTCAGCCTCAGCAGCAAAAGGGTGAGTGTCTCTGCAGATGCTTTACATGGAGAGGGAGTCAGTTATTGAGCCACACAGTGCACCCACTGTCTGTTATGGTTTTGGTTCCTGAGGGCTTTGAGTTGGCTTGAAGAGGTCTGTATTTAGCTGTGCTCAGAGTCTGCCTTTTCCTTCTTCCATTCAATCTCTGCACTGAGCAGACCACCAAATGACGGTCATAAATATCAGGGGATAATTAGAGATTCCTTTCTCTTCCAAGTTCCAAAGTTATAGGGAAGATGAACCTTCCAAGCTGCTCTGTCTCTACTTTTCCCCTGGGAGGGCTTCTACACTGGTCATTGGTGCATGAGACACCGCTGGGCTCGGCAGCCAGTCCCCTTCAGTAATTCATCTCAAATATTCCTAGTGCTGCTTTAGATTGATGATGTTTTCCCCTTTCCTTTCTCTTTATATTGTCAACTTAACTGCTCTGACTTATAAAGCTGTTAATCTTTCACACACATGCTTACGTTAAGCAGCTTAAGAGCACTGCAAACACTTTATCCTCATAAAGATTGAACTGCCCTGATATGAAACTTGTAGCTCTGGAATAGAACAAAATTTACGTACGCAAATAAAAGCTGAAGGTCAGGGACAGGCAGAGAGGCTGTAAATATTTCTGGGCCCATATTTCAGAAGGTTTGAAAAGAGGAGATGGGTTGATTGGCTTCAAGCTGCTTCTGTGCCCTGAGTCAGCAGGAGCTGAGAGGAGAGGGAAGAAGGTGCATATCTTGCACCAGAGGAGGTGACCAGGACAGGCAGCTGCTTATAACCCCATTGCAAATGTCTCAAGTGAAGTCAAGAGAGATTCCTTTCTTCTCTGTTTTTGAAAGAGAGCTGACTCTGTCTTTGAAGGTTGACAAAGCAGGTTTAAAATGCCCCTGGCTGAATGTCTGGCAGTGTTTGGCTGTAGATGTGTGTGGTTCGCACCTTCTGCTCCCTCTTACATTTGCTCAGGAGAAGCAGTAGAGAATCCAAGCAGCCCTTGGTGATGCGAGGATTAGTGATAGGCTTGGCTTGACCTTGGTGCAGGGCTATTACAGTGGCTGGGCACAGTTCAAGTGCAGATCAGGCTGTCTTTGTGTTGGGTCCTGCAAAAGTAGGTCTGCTGTTATTTGGTCCTGCTGCACCTCAAAGACAAGCCCTAGGCAGAGGAGTAAAGGACTCTGAACACCTCTAATAGCGATGAGAAGATGCCTGTACACACTGTGATCCACGTGCTCAGAGAAGTGATTTATCTGTGCTGGGCTGGTAAGCTGCAGTTAATTCATGGAATCATATCACAGATTCATATAATTCATCATTCATTCACAATTCATCATACCTGGTCCTCATTGCGATACCACAAGGTATGGCCGAAACTATTGGACCTTTCCTCGATGTACAGCTTTCCTGCCTATAGAAGCTTGATGACATTCCTGCATGTTGGAAATACACAGGGAGCCGTGGCATAAATAGGAACTAGGCCAGTATATCCCTCTTTTCCTCTCCAGTATTATTTATTGGATCTCTCTGAACTTCTCTGGCAGTGATTTCTCTCTCCTCTTTTCCCCTCCTGCATGGGGAAAGAAGTAGCTGTGAAGCCCACTTGCCTGGAGAGCTGCAATGAAACAGTTAACCTTTCCCAGGGCTTGTGATGGGGATGCAATTTATAATTGTATTTTCCAAGAGAGCTATAAACTTGTCTCCTATCAATTTTCTGGCTGAGGCAGAGAGTCATCAAGAGTTGCATCAGGGATGAGGTATAATTCAACCAATTATAGCTGGCAGGTTATGCTGCACTTGTAGAGTACGGATTTTAAAGCCTGCAATTGCTGATAAACAGTATTGCAGGCAGAGCAGAGCAAAATCTGTTCTCACTGAAAAGGCAAATTGTATCATTTAACCCTTTCCTCCCGGGGGACCATTGTGTCGCTGCCAGTGATGCTTTTGCACCTCTCTGCAGCAGCATCATGGGTACATTGGGCTGTGCAGGGGTTTGGGCTGTGTGAGCATCAGTGGAGGGGCTGCTTGTGCTGGTAGGGCAGAGGAGGGGCTTGAGCGCATAGAGCAGGCTTCAATGGGCTGGGAAAGCTCATTTGTAAACGAGGTGATTTCCCACCCAGAATGTCTGCAGGACGGGGGTGTTCAGCCCAATGCATTCAAGCCATGGATGCTGCCAGGCCATGCAGCACAAAGGAGTTCTCAGGAAGCGTGTGCCCTCTCCCTCCATCAGTAAACGCATTGCCTTTTTATACTCCATTTAGATCCCAAAGGGTAATTGGTTCCGTGTAGCAGAATTAATTGTAATCTCACTATTAGATAATTGTCCTTTCATCTGAGTGTGGCTGTTTCCGAATTACAGGGTTACATCACCAGCGAGGGGGGTGGCTGGGAGGCAGCAGCAGCCTCCTGCAGCAGGGAGGTGTTCAACTGGATTCAAACTTCAATAAGGGTGAGGAAAGCTTGCTGGAACTCCAAATAATTCCTTTTTCCTGCTTCTCCAGCCCTCTAAGACCCTTCTTTGGCCAGAGCTAATTGATGCTCCTCAGAGCCAAAGCGCCACAAGAGGTGGGAGGAGGATAAGGAAGAAGCAAGCCCAGCTGGGTACCAGACACAGTGAACTGTGCAAACACGAGTGGTATTAAGTTCCTTTGTGAAGGAAAGGGGTGTTAAGCAGAGCTAAGGAGATGAACCTCCTCTTAAGGCCATCCCCAGCTGCTCGTCCTCAACAGCTCTGGAAAACCATCCCTCTTTCCCAACCCACCCTGCAGCTCCGTGCCTGGAGCTGGAGGGATATTTTGGGAGCAAGGCCACTAGAGGGCATTCTGGGATTCCCACAAGCGCAGCCCGGCAGAGGCAGCGCCTTGCTCTCCTCCAGGCTTTCTCTGGCTCCTTCCAGGTCTCCCATTGCAGTCAACTTGCTCAGCTGCTTGGGGAAGAGGGAGGCATCTGCCCCTTGTGTAGTCCTTGTTCTGGCTGGTGGATGGAACCTCAGCCAGGTCCTGCTTCTGGTGCTCCTCTGTGGGAAGTGGATTCATTCTGGGCCAGACCTCACAGTTACCAGAGCAGGAGGGACGTTACTGATACCCCTGAGAGATGTTTCCTTAACAGTGATGGAAACTCCACACCTTTCCCAGGCAATCTATACCAGTGCTTCCTTATCCATCCTGCTAGATGGGCTTTCCAGGTGCTACCATGAATCTTAACGCAGCTGAAGTTCACATCTTCCTGCCTTACCCACCCCAGGCATGGAGAGCACATTATTCTCTTTCCTGTAGCAATCCTTTACATCCTTGCAGACTGATCCTGTGCCTCCCTTTCCCGAAGATAAACGTGCTACTTCTTCCTTTCATTCTTTGGAGGATATCTTTCCATGCCTCTGATCATTCTTGTTGCTGTCCTCTGGGTGCTCTCCAACTGAGCCTCATCAAAGGTGCCTGCAGGAAGTATTTGCACATCTCCTGCTGCTGGTCACCCCAATCCAGTCAGGTCATTCACTGCAGAGCTGCTGCCAGATCAATGTTTTCCACCCTAAACTTTTTTTTCCAAGTTCCTGCCTCATTCCACAGTTGTTCCTTTTCAACAGGGACAAACCAGCATTGTTCCTGCAGCCCTTAAGGTTTCTTACTGGTGAGGAGGTTGGCCAGTGGAACCCATGATGTGATCCTCTGCTGTACTGGGGGGCTGAGAACACAGAATGTCTTGTCTTGGCCTGAATAGAATCATAGAATGGTTTGGGTTGGAAAGGACCTTAAGATCATCCAGATGCAGCCCTCTGCCATGAGCAGGGACACCTCACACTAGATCATGGCACTCAAGGCTCTGTTCAACCTGGCCTTGAACACTGCCAGGGATGGAGCATTTACCACTTCTTTGGGCACCCTGTGCCAGCGCCTCAGCACCCTCACAGGGAAGAGCTTTTTCTTTCTATCCAACCTGAACTTCCCCTGTTTCAGTTTGAACCCATCACCCTTTGTCCTATCGCTACTGTCCCTGATGAACAACCCCTCTCCAGCATCCTTGTAGGCCCCCTTCAGATAATGGCAATCAACCAGACACACACACGGTACCAAAGCCGTGCCCGTGCAACCACTGATGTTCTCTGCTGCGATAACACAGTGAAATGATATCTGCTATTGCAAGCTTAGAGAAGAAAGGTCTGTGTGGCTGAATAAACAAAAATAACATCAAATGGTGCTGTGAGTCCTTTTCAGTTAATACTCCCAAGTATCCAAGATTAGGCATTTCCCATAAAACCTTCAGGTTTTGAGTCATTTCAGGAAATGACAATGCAACAATAACAACATGACAATGGCTTTATAATAGGACAATAGCAAACACATCTTACACATGAACAAAAGCTGGGTTGTTTTTTTTTTTGCCAGTGAAGTTGCAGTGAATTGATCCATAAAACAAACAAACAAAACGAGATAAAAGCAGGGTTGTTTTCCTGAAGACTTGCTTAAGTCAAAAGCAAATTACGGGGTTCAGCAAGAGAGGTCCTGGAGGATGCTCTGAAGTGTGGGCTACCCAAAACCTCCATCAGCATCTTCTGGCTTCAGAATCTTTGAAACAATGAGGTGGTTTACTGTTGACTCATAGATTTATTATTGACTCATGACTTATTTATTATCCAATGAGAGGATTTGTTATTGACTCATAGAATCATTTAAGTTGGAAAAGACCATTGAGCCCAACTGTTAATCCAGCGCTGCCTAATCCACCACTAATCCATGTCCCTGAGCACCACACCTACATGTTTTATAAATCCCTCCAGGGATGGTGGCTCCACCACTGGGCAGCCTGTTGGAACCATCACATACTTACACTGAGAGTAATTCTACGCCTGTTGTCCCCAATACAACAGAGGAAGCAAAGGACCCCCTCACTCAACCATTGTGTGCTCTGTTAGTGGGAAGCACTTATCAGCTCAAAGAGCTGCTTCAGGCTGCAAGTGGAAGAACACATGGTTGGGGGTTAGCACTGGAGACGTGTCCTGTCCCCAGGCAAGGATTTGGCTGCTCCCACATTCCCAAGCACTCGCAGCTATTTACAGCACACCCTGCAGTGCTCAGCTCCAGCAGATGCCCATTTCCTTGGCCCCTGACAAGTGCATTAAGCGCTGCTCACACAAGCGACTGCAGGAGGGTCCTGACCCAGCTCTGACCTCCACCATCTGGACCAGGAGTCACCAGCTCATTAGACACACACAGATCAGATGCTTGTGGGTTTGACACCAGACGATCCGTGCTCTGAGCCAGACGCTTTGAAAGGCTCTGTTGGTGTCACAAGGATGTTCAGGCTGCTCTGAGCATTGGCTAACACTGATCCCTCTTAACACAGACACCAGGATGGCAGAGCACTGTCTCTGCTGTCTCAGGAGCTGCACTGATGCTGGAGAAATGTGGGACAGGAGGTCCTGGGCTGCTGTCACCTCCTGGCTGTCAATTCCACTGCAGTCACCATGGTGGGGTTTCAACACCCAGCTTTTCAGCTGTTCCAAGGGCAGAACATGTCCTGGCAGGGACTGCTGACTGGCACCAGCATCAGTGAAGAGTCAGTGGTCCATAAGTCACAGAGAGGCCAGAGTCTCCACACTAGTTTGGATGGAAGAACTGAACAAGTGTCCTGCCTACATTCCTATAAAGCCTTCGTATGTCAGACCCACCTCTGCCCTCTTCCATGCTGACCTGGAAGCATCTGTCTCAAGCAGCTGTGGCTGAGGTGTCCCCAGATGCAGCCTGATCTCTGGTTTCCCCTCTTTGAAACAGTCTTCATGCAGCACACTTGCTGCTAAAGTAATTCTGGTTCCTCTTCTTTGGCATGGCATGAAAAGGGCTGCCTGAGTGAAACCCATTTTGATGCTCAGCATCAGCCTGTGTCAGCCTCACTCTGCCCACCGCAGCCTACACCGTGTTGTGGTGGTCCATGAAAGGAGAGGATATATTTATATCCTTCCAAAGTAAATCAGCAGCTGAGCTTATGTGCTTAGAGCTGGGTATAACTTGGAGAAGGACCATGTTTACCCACCTGGTTGAAGTCTTGGCTGTAAGGTAACATGAAAACCACTTGTCAAGGCAGAAACAAAGAGCTTTTCCACTGGCCAGATGGACCTCTCTGAAGATGCAAGGGGGGTTCACGTGCTGGGATCGTACAGGAAAACAAATTAAGTCTCAGGTCTTCTGTTTCCCCATTCTTTGAGTTCCTATGAGCCCACAGGAGGCTCAGTTCAGCTCAGCACTGAAGTGAGGTGACAGACAAGAATGAAAGAACAGATCTAAGTCCTCCGAGAGTCAGGAAAGCAATTTGAAGGGCAAGAGGATGCAGATCTGAAGGCAGAGAAGAGAAGATCAGTGCAAGTGCATGGTGAGGCCTGAATGAAAGAAGGCTAGCAAATAGTGAGCCAAGCAGAGTGACATCAGGTCCGGTGGGTCAGGCACAGCCGTGCACTCTGAGGAGCAGATTACATGGCAACAGCTACTGATATGACAGGCATCAGAGGAGACTATCCATCTGTGAGAGGGCTTGGCAGAGGCTCACCATCCCATTAAACGTCTGCTAGACTGGAACGAGATCAAAGGGAATGCTGCTGCTGCAGAAGGTATCCGGTATGAGAGGACAGGGTAAGCACTTGGTAGAGACTGACAAAGCTAGCCACATAGCGCGTGACAGAGCTGATGCTTCAGGGTTTGTTCAGGGTCAGCATCACTGTATATCCTGCTTCTTGCCACCTGTATGAAACAGGAATGTTACTGCAGCTTCCTGCACCAGCCAGCCTGGAGTCTATTTTGGCAGCTGGTGCAGGTACAGCTGAGGTGTGCAGACGCACACTATGGTCCTGTGCAAATATCACTGTCATTTTCTCTAGGGGGTTCGTTATTTCTTCTTAGTTTTCTCATTTGTTTTAAAATCAAAACCCATCAGGCTTCTGAATGCTGGGGAAATCAAGGTACCCAACGCACATCACTAAACCATCTTGATTTGAGCAGTGGATGTAAATAGAGCGGCACAACTGCAATACAGAGGTCTCTTCTTAGAGAAACAGGAAGGCTGGAGATAGTGCAGCGTTTGCCATCTTACAGGCTCAGAAGCTAGGACCGGACACCAAAAGCTTCCATAAACACCCAAGCATCTTTGTTCCACCTGAAAAGCCAACACCAAGTGGTGGCCACAGCCCTGCCTGGGGGTCTGCCCTGTTCCTCCTCTGGCAAGGTTTCTCATTTAGGGCTCTGGGAGGATGTGGAGGTCAGCAAAGTTGACAAAGAGCTTTTGGCTGTGGGTCTGATGGCTTGGGACGGGTGTTGATTCTCTGCATGTGCTTTATTGCCTTGCTGTAAGGTCAGTTCAATATCTCTCATGTGCTGGCTGGGCCACTGCCAAGAAGTAATGTAGCAAGACAAGGACAATGCTGAGATGAAGAGAAGTGGATGAGCTCAGTGCTCTCAATGCTAATTATCAGGCGTGATCGGCCTTGCTAAAATCTCCCCAGGCCTGGAGCCACATTTTCTCACTTGCTTTTAATCATGATGGTGATGGAGAAATGAGTGGCACCTACCAGGGCGCAGCTCCTCAGAGGGATGTAAGTGCACAGTTACAGTTACCTTGTGATGCACACAGGAATTTGGGATGCGTGGTCCCTTTCCCTTGACCTTATCTCTACCCCTGTGCAAAGTGAGCTCTGCAAGAGCCAAGTGCTTCAGTCACCGGCTGCCTCAGCTGGGCTGGCCTGAACAGGACCTGTGGGGCTAAGGAAGAACTGTGTGCCACAGACTGGGATTTTTCCCATTTTCCTTGGGTCGCTTCATTTTACTCGCATAACTCAGTAATAGATCCACTGTTGGAAGGGAAAATCACAGTGCTGGCATCTCCCCCATGCACTAGTAAGTGCTCATTGTGGCACTGAGCCCTCCCTGGCCCTCCCTGGCTGTGCACTCAGGAGCTGCCAGGCTGTTTTCCTGCAGGAATGGGATTCACATCCTCCCTGGAGGCAGCCTTTGAGCTCAGGCTTTTGGTGTGAGACAACAAAGTCATCAGACTGACAGAGACGTGATTTTCTTTCTCTCCCTTACTCCAGCAAGCCCAGTGTTGTGCTTTATGCAGTCTGTCCTCATTTTATCACTTTTTTACCTCTGAAGCTCGATACATCCCTCCACAGTGGGGCCTGTTCCAAGTACCTTCAGTGCATCCTGGCAGTGAAGCTGACAGCCCAAACAACTCTCTAGAAGTTGGGGAGGTTTCTTTAAGTCAGTACCTACTGTGCCAGCAAAGCCCTGAGCTCACCATCACAGGCAGCGCATAACAGTAACGCTCTTAACAAAAGCTGGATTTGCTCAGACAAGGCTTTGGCTTGAGAGAATTGGCTTGTTCTGAAGCAAGGTCTGTGGCACCCTGCGAATAGACAAGGACCTTCAAACACTCCACTAATGGACAAGGACCTTCAAACACCCCAGAGGCATGAAACGCCTGCATGGTGACAAGAGCCCCACTGATAAATCACAGCTCAGTATTCATAGCTGAGGGCTAGCATCGAGTTGGGCTATTCTTTTCCATGCTCAAGGCCAGCCTACTCCAGACTATCTGTGCTCATGTAACTGCTCTGAGCAGAGCACTAGGACACGGGTAGGACAGGGAGATGATCAAGGTGTGCAGTGGGATTGAGAGGTGTGGGAGAGAGCAGTGACTGCGGAGGGGGAGCGGGGACCACTAGAGGGAAGCATGAAGCCGCTCACACCAATGGCTTCGGAAGAGAGCCTGAGAGCTGGCAACAAAAGAAAAGGAGCTGCGGGTTATGGGGACAGAGTCATCTCCTGGGGTGCTGCTGCTTTGTGAGCATCTCCTACAGGCCCTGGGCAGGTCCAGCTAAGAAGGAAGGAGTGCAGATGCAATCAGCTACCTCCAAATGGTCCGAGTCTTTCTTGGCTTGGGGGAAACCTCATGGGGCTGGTCCCTGACATTATAAATTGTTGTGAGGATCAGCTGAGCTTGAATGGGTCAGATGGAGAACAGTGAAGAGTCAATTCCCTTGTCCCATCCCAGAGGGTTGCCCAATGGGAGCCAAGGGTCCTGGCAAGAAAGGTCATCTCCTTAAGGGTGGGAGAAAGAGACAGGAACGCAGACACCCCAAGGGATGACTGCTCTCATACACTAAGTCCCCAGTCAGGTCTTGGTGCATAGTTGGGTGCTCAGCACAATGGCAAGCCAAGCTTCCCACTCCTTACCCCCAGGGATGCAACTGTCCTGCAGGCTGAAGGTTCCAAACCTTCTATATACATACAAGAGAGCATGTGTTTAACTAGTGCTGCTTCTGACTCTGTTTCCAGCCACCCCGTAAACCAGATTAGCCTCTGAAGGGTCTCCAGTTTCCATAGATGTCTAGAATGGCATCCTGGCAATGGCATAGTCCAGAAACAGAGCCAGGAACTGAAGCTACTTGCCTGGAGATGGCTGCAGGGCAGTCATCTACCATTTGAACGACTGAACAGGTCTCGACTGAAGCGGAGACAGCAACATGGGTCTGGTCAAGGAGAAATCACTACGTTATGCTAAACCCTTCTTGGAGCTGTGGAATCCAATGAGTGCAGCTTTTCCTGGGAATACCCTTATCAGGGTACTTGAAGAAAGAAATTCCCCTTCCTTTGTTGCAAAAGCGTGTGGCAAAGGGTGTGAGACTCCACTTCCCCCATCCACAAGAGCACAAAGGAGAGGAGGTGACTGCTGCTATAGGGCAAAGTCGCAGCAGTGCTTTTTTCTTTGGACACAGGCATCACACTCCAGCCGGCTGCATCTCTCCCATGTGTTGAGTCTTCCAGCCTTTAGACATCTCACTTGGGTTTTCTTCTGGAAAAGTCTTTGCTAGGAGAATATTTCAGATCCCGTTTGAATCACAGCTCATGAGCTGCCAGCTGAAAAGAAGGGGGTCTGAGCCCATGCGCCTACATCTGTTCATGGGAATGCCTCGAGGCACTGTGTGTTAATACACTC
>JBCJKH010050363.1:0-25907 GCA_039877255.1 Loriculus beryllinus | reverse complement strand
TGATATTTCGGATAAACACCAAGAAGTTGAGGTGCTGCTGTAGGGTGAACCATCCTCTGAGTGTCTGGGGCACCGCTAGCTCCTCCAACATGGGAAGTCTGAGGACCTCTGGTTTCCTGGGTTTGCACACCCGTATGTCATAGCTGTCTCCCCTGACCTTCACCCTCCAAGAAAAGCTTTTACTCTTGTGCTGACAGATACAAGAAAGGGCAAAATGTTGTTCTCTCTAATTTTGTTCTTATTTTTTTTTTTAATCTCTTTCACCCCTCTTCTTCCCCAGGGTTAAAAAGATAAAAGAAGACATCTGAGAGATGGCTAGTAACTAATTTGTGTAGGTTATTTTGTTTTTTAAATCCTTCCCTATTTCCTGCTTTGATTACATATTCAAGGGGGTGTTTTCTGTTTAATAGCTATGCCTTGAAGAGAGCTCATAGAAGCCTGGCTTGCTTGTTTAGATAGGAAATAAATTAAAGTCACTCATCAAATTGGTTTTGAAAAAAATAAAATGATATTTTAAAACAAAACATTTCCTAGCTCTTTTTCTCTTGTGCCTTCTTTCTCCTCTGCACTTGATGAATTCCTGATTCTTTCCTGAATTTTTGCAGGCATGTAAGAGAGCCCCAACTACCCAAAGTTTTATTTTCATTTGAAGGCCTCTATAAAATTGCATGTTATGATATATGGTGTTGCTCTTGTGTAACTGTTTATAATCTGCTTTATGGACCTTAACGCCATCTAGTTCTCTTACTCCCTTCAGATAGGTGTTGGAATTAAATTGCCTGCAAAGACTTCTTTATTTGTGAAGCTTATCTAGGGAGAGCTTGTTTTTTTGCATTTGGTTAAGTTTAGTTTTGCTGTTTCTTTTCCGTCATGTTCAAATGGTGTAAACTAATTGCTCTGCTCCTCCAGATTTCCAGATTTGAGTCCCATTCAGGGAGAAGAGGGATGGAGGTGGAGAGAAAGACAAGGCAGGGGACAGTGTATAATTCTTGCTTTGTACAGCAAAGTATTGTTTGTGAAAAGCCAAGAGCCATCTACTCACTGTAGAATGATGTGCAACCTTCTCACTGCTCCTATCATCCTGTTCAGCTGGCACTAAACAACACAGTGTGGGCTCCATCTCGTGTCCTACACTGCAAGCTAAACAAAAGGTCTCCAGGTCCCAGCTATGCTGCACATGTATCTATAATGACTTTTTAAGAATGTGTGATGAATGGGAATTAAATCTACTTAACACCTTAGCTCCCAGCAACTCCCTATTCCTGCTGTTGTCTGCTTGTCTTTTGAACTGGCTCACAGCATGAGGGTCTCTCTTTCTGCTCTTCTTCATACTCTCTGGGCTAGGAAGCCTTTACTAGTTTATGGCCATCTAAATAGGAGTCAGTATCTTCAAAGAGCACTAAAAATGTACTCCTTCTCTTCTTCATCTTTCTAATTAGGTGAGAAGCTCCAATGTTTTTTACTAGGTTTTTCTTTTCTCAAAGAGCTCTGCAGGTGGGCTTGCAGCTTTTTGTATAAAAGTAGAATTTTTTTTAGACATGAGCATGTTTGTTAGTTGACACACCTGGCTGAGAGCAAGACAGTTGGATTTTACTTCAGACTTTGCCCACGCTTTGTTCTTAAATGCATCATTTGCCCTTTTTACAGGCACAGTTCAACCCTGCAGTATGTGACAGGAATTTAGCTGTGTTGAAAACTCACCTAGACTGTAGCCAGGTTTAGTGCTGCCTTGTAATTTTCTGATCTGCCAGCTAGGGATAAGAGTACTTGCCCATTAATGGAGAAATGTTCCAATTTACCAGCCCAAGAATTAGAAATCAGAAGCCAGCCATGCAATAAGGGAATTGACTTAAAAAGCAATGTTTGGTTTTGTTGTTCTTATTTTTCTTAAGTTGAAAGTGTTTTTCGATTAACCTCAGATTTTTGAGTCATAAGACTTGATTTGCACCAACCTCTGACCAATTCTATAGCTACAGATATCGCGTATCAGTTGGTTTCTAAAAATCAGGGCTTCTCATAAAACATAGGAGAACAAGTGAAGTTGTGAGACAGGATAAAATAAAAAGAGGTGATAATACTGGTGTTGTAGAGGCACGACTTCATTTGTTGGCATTTGTAGACTGTTTTGAAAGCCTTGTGTGACATGAACTATAGAAAGAAGTATTACTGTACCGTGTGCATTGCCAAACGACGCACCACATGTCTCTTCAAAGTGCGTGTGAAGTGAGAGCGTGGGGCAGTCAAGTATTTCCATCTCCATTCACTAATGATCCCTGAGCAGGTGCTCATCTCCTAGTCTGCCTGCACGCAGACTGCTTTGTTGCCAGACTAATTCTGTATTCTGCTTTTGTGTTTTTAATTTAGTAACTGCATCAAGATGTAAGATTTCTCAAAAAAAAAAAAAAGAAAAAGAAGAAATATGACTCAGATTGTTGTTGTTTCAAGTACTGCATTCACATTTGAATCCAAGATGTGTAACTGATTTTCAGCATTGTAACACTCTAGTGGTGCAGATTGTAACCTGGAATATATCTTCACAGGTTCCACTACCACCAGTAAGCTATACAGAGCTAAAGCTGAGTGTTCACTGACCTGTAAGGACTGAATCTTCTTTACCTTCACAGTGACATCAATTCCTGTAATTCCTATATAGCAGAAACTCTTCTTGAGTTTGGTTTTGGTTTTTTTTTTTCCAATTGCATGGCTGAACGATTTGTGAGCCCACACCTCCTGTCTGTGAACTTTGGCAGTGTCAGTGGGAAGGCTATCTGGGCAAAGAGCAGTAGGCTTCGAAAGACATTGCTTGAGTCAGGCATTTTTTTCTAGGCCACCACTGCTGCTGTTTATGTAAATGTGGCCACACTAGCTTAAAATAGCCAGATAGGGTCTTCCTAGCATGGTATCTGCTTGTTATCAGCATGAGCTGCAAAATCTACCTAACAGGCTGAGTAAACATTTTTTAGTTAACACATATTGAGCTGCTGTAGGTAGGTGCTAGCATTACCCAAATTAGCTACGTCTACACAAATGTAGGTATACCAGGCATTTAAGGAAGAAAATTGGCTTGTGTTTATGTGCACAGGTGGCTTCTGATAATTCCTTACATGACTGTAGATTGGAATATGATATCAGCAGAGAAGAAAAATATTTTTTCTCCATTTTTTAAATGGAGAGCTTCAAATGGTTCCCCATCCCCTCTCCTCTAGTACTCTCCTCCTCTGTTCATTTTCATGCCAGGTCACTTCTTGCCAAAAATCCCATCTGCTCATCAGTGGCATTCCAGAGCAGAATGTGCTCTAGGGACTTGGTGCTGATTAATAGCCTCAACATCATTCATGAGCCTTTGTGTGAAAGGAGAGGGAGATGGTGCCAATCAGCGTTGAACTAGCAAGATTTAGAAGGTTTCTCTCTAAAAGCCAGTGATTCACTGCATGTCCTTTCCCTGGGTAATACAGGTTTCACTATTGTTTCCTCAAATACAGTCTTTAGTTTAAATGTCAATATGGAAGCAAGGGAACTTCTGCCTGGGTCAGAGGCAGGTTTCAGAGTCAGAACAGCTTCCAAGGAAATCACTCCAGTTTTTTATTACGCTTATTTTCATCTCATTGTTTCTAAATATTTGCATAAAGGCACTCAGTAAAAAAAAAAAAAAAAAAAGCCAAAAAAACCAAAACATACAGATATGTATGCAACCATTTGTGTCCTTCTGAGGAAATTCTCTAATCTTGCAGCACCCATTGGTTGCCTTTTGCACTCCCTACGCGTTTTTTAGATGGTCACCTTGTATGTAGAGCATTTTGAGGTCTGGGTCCCATGATATCGCATGATGGGCTCCAGGTACCTGACTAGCATCCTCTGTGATCTTTCTGTACAAAGAATACCTTATGCACAAACCTTTTTTTATTTTCCTTATTTAGCCCTCCTATTTAGCTTTTGCAGTTTTCCTCAGTTAAATAAATTAGATTAGGTAATAGTCCTTACCTTTCCTTAATCATTCTATTGAACAACCCCAAATTACCTGATTTCCTGAGAGTGAAGTGCTCTATATCTAATAGCTTTGTCACTCTATCATCCTGTTTTCTGTCTTTGCCCCTTTTCCATCTCTGTTCCATTTTCTGTGTCACCTCTTCCCTTTCTGTCTCCTCATATTCCTCCCCCTGATTTGAATGAGCAGTGAGAAGAGGTCTTGTTCAGCCATGTCAATATATCTGTGACAAGAGACTCAAGAAACTGGCTCACAACCAGTAGTTTTAATCGGAAGGAAAAGCACAGAGGGAAGTAAAGCTAAAGAGGTTTCAGTCTCCTCAGCCTCTCCAGGTGAATCTATGCCTGTCTTCCTCTATGTTTACCCTGTATTCCACCTGCAAGTGTGCTTTCTGTATTGACACCCCCTTTTCCATCAGTTTTGTCTCCATTAACAGTGTTTTCCCCCCCTGCTTTTTAGTCTTTTCATCCTGCTTCTATTCTTGCTTCCTTCCCTTTAAGGGTCACCTGCTCAGCTTCCTTCTATCTGCTACTTCTCTACTCCTACTTTCCCACCCAACACCACTTTTTCACTTTCCATCAGGTTTCAAAAAAGCACCTGCTCTTCTGGGTTATTTGCTCTGTAGCAATTTCATTTTCCATTAGCTCCAGGAAAAATATAATCGGGTATGAAGTGGGGAAATCTGAGGGGTCAGAATCCTTACTCCATTGCCTGTATTTATAGTAGGGCATACATGTACAACATGGGTGAGTAAGAAAGAAAAATTGTGTTAATGCTAAAACAGCTCTCTGAAGCTATACATCTGGGAAAAGGCTCCATTACTTGGAATGGTAGATCTCTTATTTCCTCTTCACTGGAGGTGACTGGGATGAGTTGGAAGAGAAGACTTAGTAAGTTCTGAGTTGAGTCATGTTTTCTTAAAGGTTGCAGTGGAGGTGTGTTTTCATCAAGAGATTGGTACAGATTATGTATTATTAATTTATGTGCCCCCTGATATGTTAAAAGTAATTTGCCCCTGTCTATTGGAACTGGCTGGTGAGTGGGGGTGATGACACAGGGCAAAGGCAGTTGCTGGCTGTGTGGGTGCTCATCTGGCTGCTGACAACACCTTTTGCTGTCATCGTAGCTGCTAGAGCATGCATCACCCCTTGCCTTAAAATTGCAACAGAAAAGGTAAAATGGGGAAAAAAATGCCACGAAACTCAGAATTACCTATACATGTACATTGGTGTGGCTTTTTTCAATCACCAAGGTGATCCAGCCTGAACAATGTCTCTTTTTTCCTTTTCCATCTTATATTTGTTCATTGTTGGTACCAATTTTTTTCAGGAAGGCACATTTAATAGAAAAATCACTGCTACTGTTTTCATCCACCACTTCCTCCAAAATACAAATTAGACTTGAAATGGAGGTCTTGCAAGTCTTATGAGGAGCAGCTGAAGGAACTGTGGTTGTTTAATCTGGAGAAAAGGAGGCTCAGGGGGATCTTATTGCTCTCTACAATTACCTGAAAGGAGGGTGGAGAGGTGGGTGTTGGTTTTTTCTCCCAAGTAGCAAGACAAGAGGAAATGGCCACAATTTGTGCCAGAGGAGGTTTAAACTGGATATAAGAATATCTCCACCAAAGGGTGTTCAGGCATTGAAATAGGCTGCCCAGGGAAGTGGTGGATTCATTATCCCTCGAGGTATTCAAAAGACATGTAGCTGTGACATGGTTTAGTTGTGGACTCGGCAGTGCTGGATTAGTGGTTGAACTTGATCATCTTAAAGGTCTTTTCCAAACTAAAGAATTCTGTGCATTTCTGTGCTTGTGCACACGTGTGCCTCTGCACATGCCCACTGCCCGTGAGGCAAATGTTTACTGTCCCACCCCTCTTTCCTTCTATGTATTTTTCAGCCACTGCTTTTCCTTAGAACTCTGGTTTTTCTTAACCAATACTATTTCCTATACAAACATTAGCACTGAATTAAAACACAAAAATGTCATATTAATGTTTAAGTGTTAACTTAATAGGTTACAGGTGGCCACAGAATAGTTACAGGCATCTGTGACTATCAAATAATTTCATTTTATTGTTTTGTTTTCTAAAGTATCTCCAATCTCCTTAATGGCAGAAAAACCATGAGAACATAACACAGTCACAAGCAGGGATTAATATGCAATTACAGAAAAGTCACTTGGTTTTGATCAGTAAGGCTATGGTAAGAATAGCACAGTTATAAACACCAGCTAATATTAGATAATTACTTTCTCCATATGCTAAAATCAGATTTCCAGAATTACTCATAAATCGTATAAATGAATGCTGACCAAATTCCAGTTGGACAGGGCCAAGGAAGATGATTTCCATGGTTGAGGGTCTGTTGCTGGGATGTTCTAAAGAAATCAGATCAAAAATCTTATTGTTTTCACTTGTCAGAGACCAGTGAAAAAGCAGCATAGCTTAGAGGCTAGGCACAGGAACCAAACCAAAAGCACCTCTGGGCAAAGGGCTGCACTGATTTACTAGCCCACAGGCTACTCTAAAGCTGCTTTACACAAGTAAAGTAACAAACAAACCAAGCAAACAAGAAAAGCCACAAAAACCCACATTCTGATTTGCATTTTACATCCCCTTCTCATAATGAAAATGTTCATTCTGAAAGCTGTCTTTTCAGTAGATACATTTTGTACTTTGCAAGAGGTTTGATTCTTAACACACAGGTACTGTGCGGCAAATACTCTGTAGACCAAAAGAGCTGAAGAAGGAATCACTGTTGATCTCTCTTCCCAGTCATCCTCAAGGCAGGATCTGGAGCTTTGGAGACTGTAGACCCCAAATACCTCATGCATATCCAAAAGGCTTGATACAGTCAGTATGTAGGCATGCTGTTTCTGAGTCAGAGTTGACATTTTTAACACCATGTTACTTTTCTTTGGTCCCTCACTTAAAAATCAAGTGAAAATCATTCCTATGCACTAGTTTTGGTTGAAGCCATTTATAAAACCCACCAATTTTGCAATGACTTGGCATGTACAAACACGGAAGGCCTCAGCTATTCACGAACTATTGGTAGCCTATACCGTAGGCTTATGTTTACCTCCTCCTTCCCTAATTTCATTGAAATTTCCATTTCCTGCTATTCAGCCTGTATCCTATGAGTTTCTGGTGTACCTTTCCTGATAAAGAACATTTGAATAGGAATCTGAGCAGACTGTACCACTGGCTAAGCAGCAGTGCACTCAGCTTCATTCCATGTTTGATGATTTAAATCCTGTGTCTTCATACATGGTAGATAAACACATGGAGATGCCAGATCCCGCCAGCTGCAGTAGGCAGCACTGATTCCCCCAGAAAAGGACGCTGTGCTTCCCAGTCCTGGCAAGAGGTAATTTGCTGTATACATCTCTAGAGCTAAATTGCTGATGCTTCAGCAGCCAGACGTGCAAGCATGTGTGTGTGCACATGCACTCCCTTCCAGGACTTGACAGTCTGTGCTGTCAGGAGATTAAATTATACTTGTGGAAAATAGTGTGAGGGAAATAGCCTGAGACAGGTTTCTCAGATATTTGCCGTTTTTCTGCAAGACCTGTTAGTGTTAATTCTCTCTTCTTTCACTCCAGTTTTCCTCAGTAGCAGTGAGGTGCAAAATGCAATGAAGTCAGCATTTTGGGGGTGACACGTGCAGAGCATTAGCCATGAAAAGCAAGCCTCTTAGATTAGCCCCCAGCTCAGGAAAAGTGTTATGGTTATGGCTTCTAGAAATGCTGAGCAGTCCAAAACATGGGAAAAATCAGTGAGGGCTGTGGGGCCTCAGCTTGTCTGAAAATCTGGCCCTTAATGTACCACTGATTTAGCAAAGATTTTGTTTGGTCTGTCCACTAGTAAAAAAAGTAGCCTTCCTACATACCTTTCTTTTCCTCTAATTTCTGCTGGTTTTCTGCTCTCTTTTTTTCTCTAGAGAAAAAAAAAAAAAAGACTTCCCCGTCTTTTTTTTTTTTCCTCTATCTTAGATTTTTCTTGTTACCTAGCTTTTACTGTTTGAAAGTTAGGCTATTAATTTAAGCTGGCTTTGAGGCTATCTTGACAGCCACCCCATGTGA
The DNA here is from genome assembly GCA_039877255.1 of Loriculus beryllinus. Lineage (NCBI taxonomy): Eukaryota > Metazoa > Chordata > Aves > Psittaciformes > Psittacidae > Loriculus > Loriculus beryllinus. The sequence continues at coordinate 17,838 of JBCJKH010050363.1, read as the reverse complement.
GACAACTATTTATTATGGAATAATTCATTCTTCAGAAGTGCTTCCACTCTCTTCCCATTGCCTAAAGCATAAAAATACAGCAGGATTAGACAAGACACCTACCCTAAAGTCACCTGAAGTTAAGGACAATGAATCCTCCACAGTCTCATTTCTACATATCCATTTTAAAACCTGAAGGGCTGTGTAGCCCCAGCCACATTCTTGCATTAGGTCCTCAAAGATGCTGAGCACTTGGTGCCAGAGGTTTTATTCTGTGTTCCCTTATGGCTGTGGAAGCTGAAATTACAGGCCTGCAGAATAACATGCCACATTAAAGGCTCTATAAAGTTGGCTGGCTGGGTTTCCAAATGGGCTGCCTGTCTCCCCTTATGGCACTGTAGCTATAGAAATACCTTGAATTTTTCTCAGGCACTTCTCTGGGTACAGGCTGTGGGGAACGGATTGAGTGGGACAGGAGAGGTAGCAGTCAAAAATGGCAAAATAGAAAAGAAAAAAGTAAAAGAAAGTATAGAATAGGAAAATGAAGGGAAAGAGGCAGGATGGAGGAATAAGTGAAGAAAAAGAATGAAGGTAGGAATAAGAAAGATGGAAGCAGCATACAGAGATAAGGGAAAGGTATGAAGAAGGCAGATGGAAGGAGTATATGAGGGAAACTAAAGAAGGGAGAAAATGAGAACCTGAGAGAACACAAGAAAAATGTTTATTCAGAGTTAATTTTCTTCCCAGTGGAACAGTCCTGTTAGGAAAAACCAGTCATCTAACAGATAGCATGTCAGCTTGAAATAACACACAAAATTTCGTATTTCACTGCATGTGATTTGCTAAATGTCACCCCTTTGGGGGGCATCTTCTGGTGGAAACAAACTTTGGGTTTGTCTGAATGAGGCTTTCTCTTTGAAAGTAAATTGTTCTGTCGTTGTGTCGTGTACCTGGCAGTGATCCATAAGCTGACAAAAACTCATGCTGGGGAGAGGTAGAGGTGAGAGTTCTCTCCTCTTGTCATGCTTGTGTTCTAGGGTGGAAGAAAAGCAGAGAGGACGTGGCACAGTGAGAGAATCTGTGCAGATTAATGTTTCTGAAGGGAAACATCTGTAAGGGACTGGTAAGAACAGGAGGAAGTGTACAAGAGAGAATGAAAGACATGAAATGTAATGCAGAAGTATAACCAATGGGCAAGGAGGGAAAGGTGTCCTCTTACCTTCCTATCTTTTCATCAGTGAATTCCCTTCTGATTATTATTTTACTCTCTGGCTTCCCTGGCATTGCTTTCATGCCCACAAACTGCCCATGACTTGGCAGGATAGAGTCTTGGGAGTGGCTTGGTTTACTTCAGCACTATTATGAAATAGGTCTCCTGAAACCCAGCTGCCCCATCCTGATGAAGGCAATAACATAAAGGTTGTTAAGTGGATCTAGCAGATTAAGATACGGCAGTGTGAGTTCTCATGATGAACCATGCCAGCTTCCGGTGCTCACTGCAGCCCCACTCCTCCCTCTCTGTCACTCCTCTTCATACTAACCTTGTCTTTGTCCTCATACCTGAGAGGGTACAGAGCCAGCAGTTTTCCTGGAAGCCCATAAGGAGGCCAGAACTGTGCGGAGCACTGAGTTTGCAGGTAACATCCTTCCTGAGACCAAGAGCTCAGCAATTTCTGGCATAGTCAGCCAACAGTGTGTGGGCAAAAGTTCCCACATTCTGAATTTGAAAATCTCTCCTATTCACATTTTTTAGTTTGCTACCTTTTTGGTTCATTGAAAAGCCTCCTTTTGCAAAGACAAAGAGCTCAAGGCCAGAAGAGTAAAGACACTGTATGGAGGGACCTTCTGTAGAACACAGACTATGTAATATTGTTGACTTCCACTTGTACGGAGGCTGATAATTTGTCTTTGGTGAAAACACGTCTTCCAAAAAGGCATAAACTCTTGATGTAAAGAGACTGAGAGATAGAGAAGTTACTGCTTTTCTTGGTAGTTTGTTCCAGTAGCGAAACATTCACAGTGTAATTTGTGCCTCATTTCTAGTTTGAAAGTGTCTTGCTTCACCTCCCAGGCTAGCGTTCACCCATTTTTTCCATAGCTGTGCTTATCCACAGTGAACTTTTATCTTCTTCAAGGTCGCTGCTTTACCAGTTGCAGTCTCTTGCTTTGTAGATGTGGTCTGCATCTCTTGGTCCTTTATATATTACTCTGGCTGAATTAAAATATATTCAGTTTGAACAGGTGTAATTTAGAAGTGATTCGCTTTATTTTATGTCTGCTGCACTACCAGTCTCTGCAAACTTCACCTCAAGTATTTTGCATTTCCACATAAGTGATGAGATGTAAAATCATGTTCTGTTTACTGACAATCTATGCAGAACCTTACACCAAATACTCCTACGGACTGATGATTGCGTGTTCATTGTTCCTTTTTGAGATTCCTCAGACAGTCCTCAATCCATTGAATAGGTACTTTATTGTTAATGTATAAAGCAATTTAAATCACAATGATATGAGTTAGTAAGTCACAAGCACTACAAAAGCCAAAATTCTTCTAGGTATTCATTTACCTTTGTCAAGCAAGTTTTTAATTTGAGTATGAAACCACATTGCTTTAAAAAACTTTGTCCCCATAATCCTGTGTTTCTTGGCATGAATTTTATTTATACCAATTAAGTATTTAATACTGACTCAGTATTTCTGTGATCTTCCCTGTGAGTAATGTCAGGCTGAGAATCCTTCCTTCTTCCCCTGCCCTTTTAGACTATTAATTCAACATTAGGAGTCTCCTGGTCATGACAGGTTCCTTGATATTCTACAACATATTAAAAATTAACATCAGGAGGCCTGGGATGTTTGTAAGACAGCTTTTTAAGAACTGTAGACGTAGGCTGTCTGGCCTGAAGAATCTGTCCCTGGTGCCCACTATGTTATTTGCTAATGGAATTAATCATTGCCAACTCAGTAAAGTATATTAAATATCTATAGTAACGGTTATAAGACATTTTGCTACCATGGCATTAACAATTTTACCATTTTTAACTACTATCACACTTTCTCTTTTCTTTAGATTTCTTTTGTTCCCAGAATGTTTTCAGACACCTACCTTTTGCAATTCTTAACATTGTGAGCCAGGTACTTTCCCCTAATGTCTTCAGCTTTCCTTATCCCTTACTTATGCCTCATAACTTTCATTTATGTTGGCTGCCACCTGTAACTGCTGCCTTACATTTTGCCATATGTTGCTTTTATTTCTAATTACTGCTCTATTTGCCATCAAGCCAAGCATTGTTTTCTTATCCAAGGCTGTAAGTTTTCTTGACTGTGAGACTAGCATTTTGACTGGTTAATTAATGCTTTCTTTATGAAGTTCTTCCACTTTTCAGTTATATTACCTGTCTCATTTTTGGACCCTCTCAGTTTCACTTTAATTTTCTTCAAATACCTTGTCTTGAAGCCTTAAGAGTATTTGTATGTATCTGTGGATTTTGTATGTGTCTAGGTCTGTACACGAAGGTATTATTAGTAGGTGCTGACCTTTTGTTGCTCTTATTGATTGTAATCTGGTCATGATAGTGGGTTTCCAGGCAACTGTCATTTTTCAATCCAGTGATAAATTTATCTTCGCATAAGAAGACGGGAGATAAATATAATATCTTAATTTAACTTTTCATCAGCATTTCTTGTTTTCATGCTGTTCTTTCCTCCAGGATAGGTCTTATTCTTCTGAACAGAGACTCTCTCAGTCTTTAAAATCTTTTTTCCCCCTCAGTGTTTCCAGTCTTCTAACAATTACTCTTTCTGGCTCTGATCCCCCCTGATATTTTTCTTCCAGCCATACTTTTCTTTTTTACTAAATTCTTCCCCATGCATGGATGTCATGGATTGCTCTAATGAAACTGCAGTATCTCAAGTGTTCTTTTTTGCTCTTTTCTTCATACATCTTGATATTTAATTTGTCCTGAAGATTGCCTTTGTTGCACACAGAACTGTCCATGGAGTTCATAGATAATTTAGAAGCCAGTAATGTGTGCAATGAGTTCAAATGATTTCTTCTGGTAGCTCACATTTTTCAGCACTGAGTTTCATTTCTCCTTTTTTGTGTTCATTCTCATATCTTTGCCAGGTTCAGCTTAAAGTCTTTTGTCATCTTCTTCACTCTTGATTAAATGAAATAAATGGCATTGTTGGAGGTTTAATCACCCCTCTCTTCACTCCTTTTCATAGATCTCTACTCGGCATGTTTATGTGAAGTACTAAAGAAATATCACAAATTTCAGATCATTTGCTGTGCAATGTTCTTGCTACTTCAAAGACAGGAAAGAAAATTTTTGAGATTACAAAATATATTTTGGAGCAGTATAAACTCTGTTTTAAAATCTGGAGTTAGGAGCCATTCTGCTGACCTGTTGCTCACTCACTGGGTAGTGCTGAAATCCCCTTCTCCTCAGCCACTAAAAGCCTCCCTCTTCTCCACTTCATTTTCTCTTTGGAGAGATGGCCTCCTTTGTCCTAACAGTTCATTTCAGAGGAGTTTTGATAACAATGAGAGAAACAATGTCAGATCAACCAAGAGCACTTTCCTGTTAATAAACTGAACAGACATTCTCACAGGAGGCCATCAAATATTGATTTGTCATTATGGACAATATGGACCAAATTCAGCTCTCAGTTACCTGACTTCAGCAAAGCTGTGTTAAGATAATGGGAGTAGAATTTAGCTAAAGGTGGAGCTTTTATATTTGCTTGTGGCTGCCTTCAGCTAAGTGATGAATAAGGAACCTGTATGAAAAAGTCCTGATTATCCATAGTGTTGAGCATTCTTCACTGCCCTGTCCCCCCTCCTTCCCACCATGGCTGCAGTGATCAGCTAAGTGGTGTTAGAGTGATGGATGCCACCCTTTGCTGGGAGTGTAAATTGTCATTCAGACTGGAAAGCACTTGCTTTTAGTCTTTATTCTCTCCTTGCTTGGATTTATGTGCACAATTGTCAGCAGGACACTTTTTGGATCTGAAATTGGGTCTGTGGAGGGCTTTCTCTGCAGAAAGGCATGACGTGTATTTAATCAATTGCTGTTATAAACAAAGGACATCTCTATAAGCTAGGCCTTACAGCTCAGTATAACTGACATTGAAAGGAACTTTTTTAATGCTTGATTTTGGAGGAGTGGGCTGTTTATGAGAATGGAGCCTGCATACGAATAAATAGACTGTGGAGAATCAGTGTTATTTGTTCCCCACACAGGATGGGGAAAGATAAGGAAAAGAAAGTGAGAAAAGTACCCCCTGGCGCATCTCTACCAGCTTTCAATTGCAGTCAGGCAGTAAGTCCATGAACGCATCAGTTCTGATGAGCTGATAAACAAATCTATCAAATTTGCCAAGTCGGTGGGAATCCCAGGCTGTCTAATGGCAGATGGAGGTAGGGGTTACAGCAGGATAGAATTTACTATAGCTGGGAGCTGAAATGCAATAATCATATAGTAATAAATATGTTGCTGCTCCAGCAGAGAGAGCAGAAATACTAGGACTGCGTGAAATTTGGGTATAAAAGCTGCAGCAGTGGGAGACCTGGAGGATATTTAGCGTAAGGCAGCAAGAAATATCCAGGAGCTTAGGAGATGTGGCAAATAGAGGAAGTTGTAGTCTGTGAGGCACAGTAATCCAAAACCTCGATCATACATTATATTTAAAATGAAAATTACACATATTTTGGAAAATATTATAATTTTATCATGGTGTTTAGTAAGGGGATGAAATATTTGGCCTCTCTATGGACTATTACCCTCTTTAGTTTACCATCTGCTGAACATGCAGGCATGTACACAAATGTGGTACCAACCATTCCTTTCTTGCTTTCAAGGAGAATTGATTTTGAGTCAGGGATGTTTTAGGTCATGTTGTATCACCTGAAATTTTTTCTGAGATATGCTTTAAATCATGAATTGCCTGTGCATGCAGCCTCTGTATTGTGTGGCAAAACCTGAACTGACTTGCTTTCTGCTTGGGAGCCAAAATCACACTGTACAGAGGCCTCTTTGAGGGACTTCAGTTCAATTAGTGGGTGGGTGAAAGGCTGTGGATGTTGTGTACCTGGATTTTGGTAAAGCCCTTGACACCGTTTCCCACGGCGTTCTCCTGGAGAAACTGGTTGTTCACAGCTTGGACAAGTAGACTCTCCACTGGGTAAAAAACTGTCTGGATGGAGGAGCCCAAGTCACAGGTGGTGTTCCCCAGGGCTCATTATTGGGGCCTGTTCTGTATAATAACTTTAACAATGATCTGTACAAGGGTATCTCACTAAGTTTACAGACAACACCAAGTTGGGTGGAAGTGTAGAAGGATCTGCAGAGGATTTGGACAGGCTGGATTGATGGGCTGTGGCCAATAGTATGAGGTTCAACAAGGCGAAGTGCCAGGTCTTGCACTTGGGCCACAACAGCCCCATGCAAGGTTACAGACTTGGGGAAAAGTGGCTGGAAAGCTGCTAGGCAGAAGCGGACCTGGGGGTGCTGACTGATGGAGCTGAATGTGAGTCAGCTTGTGCCCAGGCAGCCAAGGCCAATGACATCCTGGCCTGTATCAGCAATAGTGTGGCCAGCAGGGCCAGGGCAGTCATCATTGCACTGTACTGGGCACTGGTGAGGTCACACCTCAAATATTGTGTTCAGTTCTGAGCCCCTCACTACAAGAGAGACATTGAGGAGCTGGAGCGGGTCCAGAGAAGGGGAACAAAACTGGTGAAGGGTCTGGAGCACAAGTCCTGTGAGGAACGGCTGGGGGAACTGAGGTTGTTTACCTGGAGAAAGGGAGGCTGAGGGGAGATCTTATCACTCTCTACAGCTACTGGAAAGGAGGTTGTAGTGAGGTGGGTGTCTTCTTTTTCTCCCAAGTAACAAGCAATAGGACAAGAGGGAATGGCCTCAAGTTGTGCCAGGGGAGATTTAGACTGGATATTAGGAAAAAATTCTCCACCAAAGGGCTGTCAAGCACTGGAACAGGCTGCACGGGGAAGTTGTTGAGTCACCATCCCTGGAGGTGTTTAAAAGACATGCAGATGTGGCACCTGGGGACATGGTTTAGTGGGGGACTTGGCAGTACTGGGTTAATGATTTGACTCAATGATCTTAAAGGTTTTTTCCAACTGAAGCGATTCTTTGATTATAAAAGCATTTGGCACCAAAGTTGTTTTGACCTTCTGTCTAAATATGTATTAACTTAAACATGGGCATGAACAGCTGAGGAGAGATGCGATGTGAGCATTCAACGCCTGGTAAGTCTGACAGGAAGGATCATCAGCAGCTCCAACACATAGAGAATTGTGGAGACGGTTTCACTGATAAGAGCAAACTCATGTTGATGGCTTGTTTGAAAAGACAGAGAAATAGAGGAACGGACAACATGACATTTCAATTACATCAGTGTTTAAAAAAAATATTTAAGGAAGTAGATGGAAAAGGATAGGGAAAACAAAAACAAAACAAAGTCCCCAGCAGCTCCATGGTGTTAATCTAACCTTCAGCATGACTGAAAACTGCACGGGCAGGTGAGTAGAATTATTGATGTTTGAAGTAATTACTTCAGCAGGCACTGCTATCAAAATTCATGGTGATTGATTTCCCACTAGTCAGCTTATCTCTCTGAGAACAAGTTCACTGGAAAGCAGTTTATAACCCCGTCCTAATAAGCCATGGCACATCACTGGAGAAAATGCTATCAGGCTCATTTTGTTTTGAATTCACGGCTGTTAAAGGTTGACTCATTCAAATTTTTAAGATGCCAGGCTATTTTCTTCTCCAGACAGCCTAGGAACACAGAGATCTGCATTCCCAAAACAACCCACACTTGTCTTCCTAGGTGCTGTGTGAACTGAAGGAGACTTTCAAGCTGAATTTCTTTCAGTAACAATGGGAAAAGTCATATCTGAACACACACATAGACCGTAACTTTGTTTTTAAGGATAGGCTTCAAATATGGAATATTTTCTGGAGGCTGACTGGGAGGTTATTAACTCAGGACACGGGAAGGTATTGCTGAGGTGCCAACCCTTAGGCCACACCAGTGTTGTTGCTGTGTATATACGGAACAGCATCAGCTTAAATTCCTGTTCCTGCAAACTGTAGATCCAGGTCTGAATGTGGGGTAAAGTCTTTACGGTCAGGTTGTTTGAAGATACAGGCTCTGCTAGGGCTGTTTTCACCCGGAGACATAGAAGACATGATGCATGTCATCACAGCTGCAGCAGAGGACCACAGTGTTGTGACAAGAACGTGATTATACATCTTTCATGTCCCAGGTATCCCAAGTGATGTTAGGAACAAGGAAGTGCTGTCCATGACGTTACAACAAATATTCAGGCAAACACAGCCTCCATCTCACCTTGGACATTGGTGCATGACTTACAGGGAAAGCCTGTCTAGCTGGAGTGAGAAAGGTTCTCTTTTTTCCTCATCCATTTCTAAAACAGCTTTGGGCTCAAAAACTACAGCAAAGACATGGAGCTTTAGCACAAGTTCAGTGTCCAGAGGAGCTCGGACCTTTAGCTTTGCTTCTCCTCAAGCCTCTGTCGATTGGCAGTCCACTACTGCTACAGATCATAACGCAGGAAAAACTTAAAGGAGGGACAAGTGTGAAGAGGCTGAACTCTCTGTCCTCCTGGATTTTCATCAGTCTGTGTCAGGAGGCCCATCATTGGAAAGTGTTTTTCCTTTCCCTTTTGGCTTGTTTCCAGTGCATAGACAGCCAGAATGCTTCCTTGTGCAGATAGTTGTTTCACCCTGCCGTCTGGCAGGCTGCACACACATGGGAGGCAAATAGTGCTATTTGTCAGGAAGCAAGGGATTATTTGCTGGATCAGTTTTATGGAGGAAAAGAGGGTGAACAAGAGGGTGTGGGAAAACCATTTTGTACAGCTGGCAGGGACAAGAGCTGGGTGAGACAATTTCTTAGGGCAGAGGTGAGCTGCTCCTTCCAGAACTGAGCAGCTGTCTGCTTAGAAGTTGTGCGTGAGAGGTAGAGGTGAAGGCAGGAGAGGAGTTAGGAGCTGAACTGTCATGGAGAATTTAAATGTTTTTAGAGTTTTGGGAAGATTTGGGCTAGTTTTTCCTTTCATTATTTGCCTATTTAACAAACATTTGTGTTTCCTGGTCTTTGGTAACTAGTACATATGCAACACATGGGGTGGCAATGTGGGTATATTGCTTCCCCTGACATGCCTGTGGGTTCCCAGCCTGAAGCCTTTCTGTTTGCACTAGTGAAGACTGATAGGGTGAGATGGCAGTGACATCACACTTCCAGAGGTACATGGTATCCTATAGTACTGCATTATGAAACATCAACACAACTACACCTCTGCTGTACGGTCAGTGCTAACCTTGCATCCTGCTCTGTGCCATGCTTTGGGGCATAGCTCAGTCCTAGTTGGTGCAGAGTGAGCTGGATGAGTGTCTGCCCTTCCTCCCAGAGCTGAGGCAGCTGCTCAACACTAGCAACTAGAAAGGGCAGGTGCCTTCTACTGCCTCAGCAAAAAGCAGTACTCCCCTGAGTGCCAGAGGTCTCTGCATCCAGGAGGGCAGTGGAGGAAGCAATAATTTTCATGAGGGGTATGAGACAGCACAGACCAGCAAAGTCTCTCAGGGACAGGCTCTGGCCTCTTGGCCTGCAAACAGCAAATTAATAATGGGAGAGAGAGAGATCTCCACACCGAGCTTCTCAAAATCCACCATCTCATGAAAATCATAGGATCATAGAATGGTTTGGTTTTAAGAGACCTTAAAGATAATCTAGTACCAAGCCCCCTGCCATAGGCAGGAATGCCTTCCAATATGCCATGTCACCCAAGGCTCAGATGACCCCTGCAGGCAGCTATTCTGTGTGCCATCTTGGGACAGATCTGAACCATCCAACCCAAACCATTCTATAACTCTGAAGTGCCACTAAATCCCTTCTTTGCTGCCAGAATGGTATGTACCTTCAGTGCAAATAATAGGCAGTATTAACGTTGAATTAAACAACATTCCCGCAGGTCTTTCTCCTCAGGGCTGCTCTCCATCCAGAAAATACCTAAATGTGTCACAGTACATGAACACCCTGCAGTTGTCCAATGGCAGCAGCAGTATTCAGGGCCCCTTCCGTTGCTCATCTGCACTGTTCAGGCAACCAGGAGAGGACAGAAAGGTTCATAAGCTCTTTCGATAGAAAGCATCTGGCAGTACTAGTATGGGAGCTCCGGGTTGTATGAAAACCAAGTTCTGACAGTCCCAGGTGTCCTGTGATTCTTCAGACACTGTGACACAGCTGTGTTAAGGCAACCCTTTTCTCAGCTGTACCCCACAGATGTACCTTTATTCTCATGGTTGTTTCTTCAGCTCCATTCTTGTGAGTTATAAGACTGCCATGTTCTGTTGATATGTTCCGTTACACACATCTCTGCTCTTTCATGGGCCTTGCACAGTGGTCTCCAAATCAATATGCCAACCCTGGGTTTTGGCTCACTTTCCAACAGGCTTCTGTGCTCTTTTTATCCTTCTGGGTTTTCAGTGCAGTGGGCTACAGCAGGGACTGAATTCCTGCATTGCCCTTCTGGCTTGTAATGTTGTGTTTCTGTTTCAGTGCCTGTCTCCCTGGTCAGTGTACAGTGATTCTTATGGCTCATGGGAGCCTGGCAAGTGTAGAGGAGCAGATGGTCGCAATAGAACAATGAAGTTACGTGAAAACTGCCTCTGATGAAGCCACATTTGTCTTGGGTGCGCAGAGATAACTGTGTCTTATCACAGCTGAAGAGGAAGCTAGATGAGGATCCAACTGGTTTCTCTTGCAGGACACCACCCCTTTAGCCCCAACAAACCTTCAGCATCTTGCCTGCATGTTTGTATCTGTTTCCACTTGTCTCTCGGGATGGGTGCTGCATCAGCTCAGCTCTTCCATTCCCGGGAAGTCAGGAGGTGAAGTGCAGAATGCAGACCGCATGGTTCTCCCATGGGGCTGGAAAGCCTCTCTCTTTCTGTAATGGTTTCTGACGTTTCACCTGTCACATTCTGAGCTGCTTCTGGGGAGAGAGAAAATGTTTGGATCTCTGAATATGTAACTGTGTTCCCTGTCGACAAGATATCAAAGATGTCAGAGCTCTGAAAAAGACAAAAAAGAGAGATTGAAAGGCAAAATATATAAGAGAGAGAAAGAGACACGGAGAAGGAGAAGAAAGTCAAGTAGAAATAGAACAACTGCCTGGAGACAGGTGGACAGATGCCTAGCAAACCAGATAGACAGACGGCTGTGGCAGAAAGACAGCATGCTTCTTGCTGTTCTTGGGCTGTAATTATCAACTATTTAGGCAGTAAGCCCAGGCAAACCAGTTATTATCAGTATTCAACAGCTCTGAGGTGAAGCCCAAAGCAATTAATGCCCTTTGAGAACTGGGGACTAACTACAATGAGCACTGATTTCAAGCAGAGTGTTTGTGGGGAGGGAAGGGGTTAGGACTTTTCCATTATATAAGGAATGGAGGGTGAATCTGCTGTAGAGGAGGTCCACACAGATGAGCAAAACAAGTATGAACTCTGGCAGAGCTAGAAGCTGTGAGCAGGGAGCAGCTGTTGATCACATCTCTACAAGCAGCCCCTACTCTTTAGAGGAGAAACTGGTGTCTGAACTGACAGAGTTCTTCTGAGAAAGCAGAAGCACTCACAGATATATAGCCAGGAGAGCAGCAAAAATGCTCTGTGAAGGTCAGGAGTGCCTAATTCCTGGTTTTTTTCAGTCTGGTGTAACTGTAGCATCTGAAAAGAAGACAGGTTTCCTATTATGGGATGAAGGGAAGGAGAGAAGAAGGGATGGAGGGAGGGAAGTGCACTTTCCTGAGTGGAGGGCTAAAATGCAGGAGCACGGCTCATCCCTCCCAGGTATTCATTCCTTGCCTTAACTAGAAAACCATCCTTCTGCTGACCTGATCCTATAGTGATGAAGGGTGCTTAGCATGGCATTACAAGACTCTGGCCATTTAGGTTTTTCAGGGAAATACAGAAGAGTATCCCAAAGGAAGCATTTCAAAGAAACTTGTGAAAGACTGCACAATCTGCAGTCTCATTATTATTTTTTCTCATTAATAGCACACACATACACATGTACACACATCTAGCTGCATCATGAGTCTGACGCTTGACTGCTGTAGAGCACCCTAGCTCCCCTGAACCATGCTGATCTGCCCTTAATCAGGGTCTAACCCCTCATGGTGTTAGTAAGCAGCTACATGCAGCTCTCTGCCATGTGTGATGGCTCAACAGCCAATACTGTGTGCTTCTGAGTCAGAAAACTTCTGAGCCAGAAACCTTCTGAGCCAGAAACACAAAGTTTGAGGCACAGAGAATTCTGTCTGTCAAGGCAGCCTGAAACTCAGATTTCCCCTTGACCTGCTGCTTTTTGACTTGGAAAATAAAGTGTGAGCAGCTGAGATGAGAACTTGGTGGAGTTGTTACACTGGGATACTTCCCTCTAGCTCTTAAGCATGCTTAGGGGCAAACAGCAGAGCCAGCAGTTTATAACTCAAGATACACAAATTAATAGTGTATTTTGGTGTTTCTAATTAGCCTCTCAAGCACATCACAGAACCTGCTTGGAAAATCCAAGCTTGTGAATTGCTGCTTCACTGTGAAGCCTGTCTGATAAATGAGAAGGAAAGTGTTTCAAAGAAGCCATGTGTGTGAAATGGCTGTTAATCCTCCTTAAAAACACCATATTCCCTTGTTATAGTCTCCTGGAAAACACTTTCCTTTATCTTTGAGCTGTGTTTTTTATATAAACTTGATCTTTGAAATTTTATAGTACAGGAGCAGCCAGCACGCAGCAAGAGGGGTAGGGGAGAGAGAAAAGGGGCAAGATAGTAAACCTGTTTCCCTGAGATTTGAAAAGATGGAGCAGTGAGAAGCTGGTTGAGTGAATGGGAGCTGGTGGCCACAGCTGCAGTGAAGGAGGTGGTGAAGCTGTGCAGATTGCATCCTGGTGATAGCAGATGTTGTGGGGGAAAAAGCAATGAGAAAATATTTCTTCCACCAATGCAAGCTTCAGAAGTTCTTCCACCATTGCAAGCAAAGCACCCATGCCCATGAGGCCCGCTTTTGATTTGTGGAATCCCCCACTAGGCTCAAGAATTGGGCGGTATGCAGCTGCTGCATAGCTAACCATTCCTGACTAAATAAACTGGGTGACTGACACTTCCTGAGTGGGGCATGGAGGGAGACACCCACATGTCAAAAGAGAGAATTTAGGTAAATGTTTGAGTTCTCTAACCTGTTTATTTATTTGTTCAATCTGCAGCTTTTCTCAAGAGCTGCAGTCCCGAAGCAGAGCTCTAAAAGTGACTCAGTGAATGATGCTGAGATTTTTTTCCTTTCAGATCAACATTAGTAAGAACCAAACAAACTTGGTAGCAGTGGAGGCACCATGTTTCTTAAGCCACTGACTTGGATCAGCGCTGCACTCTGTGTTGTTCAGCCATTTGTCAGAGACCCTTGGGCTTTTTGCTACACAAACTGTTGGAGATGCTTGAAAATGGAGTGTTTTTCCATACTGGTTTAATCTTAATTTCATTATTTTTAGTTTACCACATCCATTGCTTTCCTCCGGATATTTTGAACACAGCTAGAAATTCATAGGGCTTGATTGCTCATTTTTATCTTCTACTTTAGATTCTGGCATGGTGTCAGTACACTAATTGTGATTTATTAGGCTCATGCTGTTGCCTGACCAGTAGAACAGGCCAGTGTGTTTGCTTGGGACTATTCATCCATTAAATGGAATCCTGCCCTGCACGGCAGGTGCATGTGGGTGTTTTACTTCTTCCTTTGAAGCACTTGCTCTAGTCACTTTTGAAGAAGACAGCATGATAAGGTGACAGTTGTCTTTTTCTTATATACTAGTTTCCATACCACGTTGGGCTTCAGTATGGCAACAGGAGAGCTTTCTAAAAAGCACCCATTTAAATGTCAGAGGAGACAAGACCTCTGTAAGATGTCTGGAAACATGATGTCCTCTGGATGCCTCACCAGACCTTCAGAAACAGCTGAGGCTGTCCTGGGTTAATCCTGTGTAGCTTTGTGCTGAGTCTACTATATGATGAGATGGGGTTTGGGAAGTTTATTGAGTGCTGTGGGAATGCTCATGCAGTACAGACTTGATAAATGAAGCCAGTAGATTGTGTCTTTTCTGTCCACTTTGTGTCTTGATTTACAGATCTTTCAGGGTTTATAATTCCAGATCACGCAGAATTTGCCTACTTTGAGATTTGATCCAAAACTCTTTCCCTGGACACCAAAAAGCTTGATATTGTTTGGAGCAGATAGTTGAAGCATTTCTTAATGATTCATTCCTCTGCAACAAAATGGAGGGAAATCTGTCGTGCTGCTGCAAAAAAAGAAAGGAAATGTTCATAGAAAACCTTGCTTTTTTTGATCTCGGTGGAGAAATGGCAGGTTCCTGTCTAGTGGTAAATGAGGACAGGCATGGGGGGGTGGGGAAAAGGAACTTGCTTAGAAAGAAAAGTAACCTTTTTCACCTAAATTCTGCTAGGCACTTTAAAAATAATTTTGAAGAGCCAATTAGGAATGTGTCTTTGTTCAGCAGGCTGTGTAAGGATTTTAGATGTGACTGCTGGCAGTTTGACATCATTTTTTCTCCATCCTGTCCCACTCTAGCTTTGCTTGGAGGAAGGCAATGGAGGCTCCCAGTAGCATCACTCAGAGCTCTGCTCTGCTCTCTGTCCCTTCCTCTCCCCGCCCCTCCACCTTCTCCCCTCTCACTCTGCCTCTTTGTGCTGCATGTTCCCTTTTCAAAAAGTAATTTCATGGCTTATGCACTTAAGATTCCATCAGAAAGTCGAGTCTTTGATCAGGCAGACAGACACCCTGCTGGGATTTCATTGGCAAATCACAATTCCCTTAATTAAGACTATGTGTCTTTATATCAGTAAACTGGTTCCAACTGGGTCCCTGCTCGTTTTACATCCAGATTTACCTAGACTATGGATTCACACCCCCTGCGACTCTGGAGGAACAAAACCCATTTAAAGACTTTTTGTTTCCAGCTTCTTCCCCCCAGCTGCTTCTTCCCACCAGTGCAGCAGTTGGTGTGGGCTGGGAACTAAATCTCTCCCTCAGTCTTGTTTGCGCTCTCTTCCAAATCATGAGGTACAGTCGTGCGAGGGATTTGCTCTGCTTCTTTCCAGTGCTTGGAAACTGGGAATCAGTGGCACAAAGGGAATTGTACTTGCCTGGTGATTTTTTTTCTTTTTAGAAGCCATGTTTTTACAGAGATTCAAGACGGTGCCGAAATTCAGCACAGCTTTCTCCTTCCCAGCTTTCTTTAGCTATCAATTAAAAATGAAACAGGTTAAGAGTGCTCACTTATGGTAATCACAGGTCCTGTGTGGGAGGGACTTCGGTGACATTTCTGCTGTGCTGGGTTTGCTTGTTGTGTTAGTCATGCCAAGACAAACATTTCTCTGGAGACAAAAAGTCAATAAGTCTTGACTTTAAAGTGTGTGGTCTGCTCTTGCCAAGGAAATAATGCTCTGGGGGGAGTTTCAATGGGCAGGGCAGTGGTTTTTTTCCTTCAGTCATCTGCATTTCCCCTTCCTCCTCCTTAATTTCCTCTGAGCTTTGCCCTGACACCTTCTCCAAGGAGAGGAAACTTCCATAGCAACCCGCTAACAGCACTAATTACAGGGATAGCAGCTAGCATGGCTGCCACAAGGCAGCACCAAGCTTTTGACCTGGGACTCTGGCCATTCCTTTCTATCATGATGCCCGTCTGTGGAGGTGAAGATGATTCAGGGACGGGGCTTCTCAGTGCACCAATCCTAGTGGTACCAGTGCATTTGCCATGCACCAGAGAGAGAGATCTGGCTCCTCTGGAGCAGATACTTTAGGCATTTTCAAAGCCTTCTGTGGGGAGATTGCACACACTAACAAACATGCCTGGAGTTTGAACAATGTCCTTGTAAATGCAATTGCAGGTGGGTGCACTCAGGCTCTGCCCTACATGTGGGCAATGGCTGTCCCTGGGCTCTGAGCATCTCTTCAAGTGCCAGCCCTGCAGCCAAGAAGCCTGGCCTCTGGCTGAGCAGGGGCAGGTAGTGCTGCGGCATGTGGGGAGGCTGTTGCTGCTTATGCAGTCATGCTTAAGATTAAAAACTAGCCAGCAAACAGGGCAGCTTTAATGGCCAGCAAACCCTGACCTTGGTGTTTCCTGAAGCCAAGCTGCCCGCTTAAGTGAGTCCACAGTCTTGACTCAAGACACATCCTCTTCTATGGCTGATTCATCTTTAGCTTTATCATATGGAATTCTTTACTCAAAAATGCCTATTTAATTATGTGCCAGCAGAGCTTTAAACCCTGCCTTGGGGATGTGGTAACTCTGTAATGAGCCATGGCTGAGTGTGACTTTAAAGGGTCTTCATTTTAAGGGTGTATTTCCAGCTGTTACTCGCAGCAAGAAGAGTTTTGGTTCAGTCAAACAGGCTGCAGCCTGAGCTAAACCTTATTTAGCATTTCACATGCTAGCAAAAATGTTCACTGAAAACCCTATTAGGACTTCACACTTAGATGGGTTTTTGATTTGAGTATTCCAGAGGTTTTTTTAATAAGAATTGCTCATTATGACTCCATGCTAAAATCAGATTAGATAAAAAGGGGTTCAGGATCTCTGTTTCATTTGCAAGGGAACAAACCCATCCCAAATGTAGAGAAAGTATATTCTGTGGCTAGAAAATTAATTTTATGAGCCTTTATAATTAACTTGGTAATTAATTTCTGTTAAAATTAATTTTAAATCTCGTACTTTAAAGAATGTTAACATCTATGTTTATCTTTGTTTTGTTCCAAATCATCTTAATGGAATGATAGAGATGCATTAAACTTATATATAGTTAAAGTTAATTGAAATCTTGCTCATAGGCTCTACATAAAGAAATTAGAGTGTAATTAAGCTAAGTTGTTAATGATTGCTCTGTGTAGATGCTACAGTTATTGTGGTCTGTGCCAGACTCAGGTCACTGGAGGTACAGACAAAGGAGCCCAACCAGTTGCTGTTTCCTCTGTGGCTTATTGAACACAGCAGGATGATGGGCTGCAGGGACTCGGTGCACTGGGGATGTCCCTGTCGTTAAGGAACAGGTCTCGATTGGCAGGGGTACACTGGGATCCAGAAACCCAGTGTGGCTGGGGGATGGCAGCTCTGTGGCTAGGGCATGGCTGCTGGGAGAATGGAGCCTGGAGCACAGAGGAACTGCTACTCAGCTGAGTATCCTCTGCCTCCCCTCACTGTAGTGGTAGGCTCAGCTGCAGAGCCCCTAGACAAAAACACTGACCAAAGGCAAAAAGCCAAAGTCGCTAGCATGCTTTGGGTGTGCGGCACCATAGCAACACAGTGAGCATGTCCTCCAAAAGGACACATTAGGAGAAGCAGCGTAAAGCTGGTACTTCAGGTCATTAAGCCATTAGAAATATCAAAAGGTAGGATTCTCTTTGGCTTCCCTATACAGCTCTTTATGCATGATTTTTAAAAATACAATTAAATCAAGCAGATTGAGAAAATTGCTAAGCAAAACATCAAGTGTTGTTACAGTTAAGAGTATCAGTAACTTCTGGGTAAAAATAGTAGAGGACAATATAAACCAGTAGAAATCCAGGATATTCATAGCTGAGTTTATGCATAAAAGAAAACAAATATATTAAGGAAAGAAACGCCAAGATAAGGCACCCAAGCTCTCTTACCTCAGAACTAGAGAGATACTACAAAGGGAAAAAGTGGAAAATCACTGATGTTGCATTTTAGCAGCAGTTTAATTTCATCTGGGACCATAAAAAC
>JBCJKH010050362.1:0-12359 GCA_039877255.1 Loriculus beryllinus | reverse complement strand
ATGAGGAAGAAATTCTTTACTGTGAGGGTGGTGAGGCACTGGAATGGGTTGCCCAAGGAAGTTGTGAGTGCTCCATCACTGGCAGTGTTCAAGGCCAAGTTGGACAGAGCCTTGGGTGACATGGTTTAGTGTGAGGTGTCCCTTCCCATGGCAGGGGGATTGGAACTGGATGATCTTAAGGTCCTTTCCAACATTAAGAACTGTATGATTCTATGATTCTATATGCTGTACTAAAAGGAGAAAAATACATACTCATTGCTCCTTCACATTTTTTCTGAAGTACACTGGAAGCAGCTCATTCAGCTGTACTATAGCACAGTTGACTAGATGAACAAAAAGCCATTACCAAAGCTGTCCTTTCAATTTCTAACTCATTTCCTCTATTTCTCTGTTTCACAGTCTGTGTTGAAAAGGTTTATCCCCAGCTCCTAGACAAAGACAACTTGTGAATAACAAATGTCAATGTCAGAAATGTCTAGCAAAACAGAAAAAGGAAATGACTAATGAGAAAATCTCAGACAACGCTTATCAGGACCTACGGATAGTGGCTTTAGCAGTAACAGCAAATTAGTGATGACATATGCTATAGCACTGCTTTTGTCACTTCTCCTGTGGCTCATTGGTAAGTTGTACTCTTTGGGAAGGATATTAAGCTCATCTTCCGTGAGTGCATGAGTAGCCATCCAAGTTGAATATGCTGTTCTCAAACAGCATCCAGGGATCCCTGCTTTTGAAAGCAATCACAGACTTTTGTTGCTCAATTCTTTCAGTTTGGGTAGAAACATCTCCTCCATCACTACTGTACATTATGTGAAACTAGAGCTACTCAGAAGTGGTACTTATTTGAAACTGGAGTATTTAGTTAGCTGTATGCCAGGAGGGTTCTGGTACAACCTCACTTGGGCTGAGTAACCTATTTCTTTTAAGAAATAGCTCTGCCTTCATGCTTACCTATGGATGCAGTCAAATCTGAAGTCACTTGTTGGACTGCATTTAATATCTAGAGCCATAAAATATTAGGATTATGGCTGCATTTATAATAACGTCCCATAGTCCATTACTTTGAGACGTCACTGATAGTGGAAGACATGAAAGTTTCAATGATTTCCAAGGGTCTGAGCTCCAGGTGCAGCAGAATTGTATCAGTCAGACTTGAGGTGTTAAAATCTAATTGTAAGACTGGACAGTGGTTGAACAAAAGAAATACATGAGATAGAGTGGGATGTAATGTAACAGTCTTACTGTTCATTTGGCTGCCTTCCTTTTGTCAAGTCTGTGTAGACTGCCAGGTAGAGAATTTGACAGAAGACAGTGCAGTAGCTCTGTCTTTATTTCTGACCAATTCTGACATTTCATAACAGATGGCTTAAAACACTTTGGGGTGAAGAGAGTGTAGAATGTTGTATAATCAGACTAATCAAGATCTGTGTGCATGGTTCCTGATAACCAGCACCGCTGTCACTGTTGCTTCAAGTGACCTACTCTGCAGGTTCCCTCGGAGTTCTGAAAGTTGCTTCATCTGAAAGATTTCATATTTATTACCATGTAATTCCGAGATTTCTTCATGTTCATTCTTCTGCTTTTGAATATTTTGAAAGTCTTGTTCTCTTTACCATTATAAAGAGGGAGACCAAAATGTGACTCGGAACTTCTTGACTATAGCTATCCATATTCAGGTGAGAATTTATTCATTTCCTGTATGTGGAGAACATTAAACATTTGCTGAGACCCTGGAAATTCACTGAATTCAGTGAATTATCTTGCTAATGACTTGGCAGGCAAATGTGTTTATTCAGATGGGACCAAAAGTTATTAGTAAGGCAACCTTAACTTCAGATATACCAAGGAAAACTAAACTTACTTGCTATAACTAAATTTATTTGCTGTTTATTTACATCTCTGTTTAGACTCACATTGCTTAAGTTAACAAAGGAATAATAATGTCTTCAAATTATCTGTAGGGTAGATGTGTTAATGGTGTGTGTGAGTGGGAGGGGAAATACAGAAAAGAACAGCTTACCTTGATTTTCAGATCACTCATGAAGGTCTCAGATGAAACACCTGATTCCCTTAGAGACTCAATTTCACTAAACTTTTAATGTTCCAGCTAATGTGTTTTTAACAACTACTGAATCTCACAAAAAACCTAAGAATTGCAGTAGTTGAGGCAGATGGGGGCTATGAAGAACTGTAATGTTTTGTACCTTAAAAATAACTCTTGACCTGTCAGAGGAATTTTGAAACAACAGTCATGTTCTGGAATAAAGTAATTAGTGTCAGTGTGGTCCTATCCAGTCAGGAGCTGAACGCTTTCTGGCAGCTCTTGTGAAATTATGCCCCCCTCCCAAGCAGAACAACTACTCTCTTCTTGCAGAGTTACCTGCTATCAAATTCTTCTTACACCTACCACACAGCACAGCTGCTTTCATGAGAAAGCTGCACTGCACTGGGCACCTTCTCTCTGCCTGCGGTAGGAGAGATGCTGGACTGTGGCCACTGAGAGATGGGGATGGCATGTTTCACTTCCACTCACAAACTACCAAGGTTTCGCTCTTACCAGTGGCTAAAAAAATGTCTGCTCAAACAACCTTGGGAATAACTAGTTAGTGTCTTTTAAGTACAAAGGCAGGATGATTTATGGAAATATATTTTAAACTGGTGTTCAGGAGGTGAATTAGATGTTTAATTAGGTCTACACTGCTGCTTCTGCAACATGTAGCTATGCTGAGGTTGTTCACATACCTTCTTGCATACCCTTCTTATGTTAGCTTGATGACTGAGAGATATTAGCTGTACTGCTGGTCTTTTCTGAAGGTATGGTAATCATGCAAGCTTGAATCTAGTTACCATAGGCCAGTGCTGCATGTAAGGTGCTTAGAGTTTATGTGAATTGTGGTTTTCAAAGTGAAGACACCCCAGGATAGAATTAGACATTATTGAAGTGACAGAACTCAGTATTATGCTTCTAAAAATCATACTCCAAGGTTTTAGGATCAGGGAGCCAATTGAAAACATGGCTATCCAAAATCACTGATTTGCGTTGTGATCAACCTCATTTCAAAGGCCCAATGCTTATCTCCAGTGTAGATAATAAAAACAATGAGTAAACTATGTTGAGATTCTGATGTAAAATGCTTATATAATTGAATCACAGAGCACTGATTTCTTTTTTTCTCCCCTACTTGCTCTGGCAGATTGGTTCCTAAATGCAAAACAGGAGATCTAAGTCAAGCCTTTCAGTGTTTGCCTGTTACTAATCTGGAACTTGATATATGTGACAGTCTTGCTATTCAGGCAATATCCATTTTGGTTCGTGCCTTGCCAATATGATTTTTTTCTAAGCCTTCATTTCCCTGTAAACATGCCCTGGAAATCAGCTATGAAAAAAATACTAGATAAGAGAAATATTATTAGTTTCCTCTCCCTCCTGATCGATGTGGGGGAATGTAGGTATCACATCTTCCTTGGCACACTGTCATAGCAATCTGTACAGGCACCTGCTATCATATACCTAGCTCAGTAATATGATTCTGTCCTTATGCATTCAAAGGTACTCACTCTGTTTCTACTCATAAAGAACCTAAACTAAACAGCAGGCAGTACATGTGGGCTCAAGTTAGGTGATCTTCTCCTCTGTGTAGACTTTAAGCCATTTCAGTTTTGTTCTCTTTTTACAGTGGAAAGTTTCAAGAATAAGTGTAGCTAGTATAAACATACTGACCCCAGGAATGTGCGGTAATCATGAGTAGTTTAATATACATTGGAAGTCATGCCTGAAAGCTGTAATCTAACATGAACAGTCAACATGAAGTCTTTTTGCGTGTTTCCATATGTCTTCCTATAAAATATTAAGAAATGGAAAAACCTTATGGTGTCTTATAAGTGTTTATATATATATAAGTGTGTTGATAAGAATATATAAGTGTGTTGATAAGAATGTGATGAGAACAACCCCTGTCATCCATTTTGGTAATGCTTTTGACAAAGAAAGAGAAGGCAGTGATAGAATTCCTTGTTTGCTGCCACTCCAACTACCAACCAGTAACAGTATAGTCTCGCATGATCCTCCTCAGATGCCATGAGGTCTGACATAGCTTTCCTCCTTACTTTCTCTTTAGAACAGCAAACAAAGAAGCCTTACAGTGTAAAGCTTCATTTTACAAAGAAACAAAAGAGGGACTGGTTATAGTTGTTGCCAGAATACCAGCTGTTACTGCAAGTAACAAAACCGAAGGACACTTTCCAACCCTTAGGTACTACAGGGATTTTGTTCCCTGTGACAGTAGGCACCTATTTCTATAAAATGTTAAGTGGCTTACATATAGAATTCTATTGGGTTACTTAGGAGAGGAATACTTCTAATGCTATTCACTGTAGAAATTGTTTGCCCTTTTATTTCTTTCAAGTATAGGATAAAGACTTTGCAACGTAAAGGGCATCCTTCACTGCAGGATTAGTTTTGCTGAAATTTTGGGTCAAATATATTTGGATCATATGGCAGAGAAAGCTGGGAGTATATGTTTTATCAAAACAGCATCACTGCACCAAAACACTTTGCCATGACTATTAATCCATTACGGAAGTCCTAATTCCTCTTCCTTCTTCTGTAAAGCCTGGTGCCTCTTAAATTACACAAGTGTGTCTTTCTGGAGAATGAGCACATAAATTAATATTTTATCTCTGTATTTAGTTCCTGAAACAGTCATTTGGATTTGCAAGTGCCCACCCATTTGGAGTGCTTGTGGTGACATCTTGGTTCTGGTCTTATCAGCACTGTGTTAATGGTGTATCATTGTCTCACATGAGAGAGCTGCCACAATATCAGCCACAATGAGTAAAGAGTACAGTTGGTTTAGCCTCCTAGATTCCTGGGTGTTGTCTTTTCTCACAGAAGGAGGTAAAGTATTGGTAACCTTTCTCAAAGCTAACAGTGGCTGTCTTCCAAATTACAAGTTTTATTCCTGACAGGCCTCAAATGCAACTCACATACAGCGGGGGTCAAAAAGAGAGCTTTAAATAATAGATGACATTTAAAAAGAGCTAAGCTAGTAATTAAAAATATGGCCTGCAAACCACTTTTCTTTTCCTAGTGGCAATTAAGAAAAACGTGTGGTGTCAGCCCAAAGTTCTGAAAAACCTTGGCTGGAAGCTTTGCAAAAGGAAGTTGACCTGAGATTTCTACAAGGAGTGATGAAGAGGAAGAACAAACAAGGAGAAACCACTAAAACCAATAACAGGTGGGGGAAGAAACTTCAGAGAATATGTATTTGTCTTTTTTGTGCTTCATCTGGCCTCTGACTCTGAAGATTGCTTAGAATGCAGGGGCTTTTGTTTGCTTGCCTTTTTTCCTCCCCACCCTAAGTGCTTTGTCCATTCCTGGATTTTAGTGTATATTCTGCTCAGGAGAGATATTAGCACAATTAAATATCCAGGAAGATAGTGCTGTATAGATGTCAAAGACTAGAAGGTCAAAGTGACATTTCTTTTCGCAAAAACATAGCATTGGTTTTGTATTTCTGTATAAAGAAGATGAAGCTTAATATGTTAAGTGCCTGTTGTGGTTACTTATGGTCATTTGGGGGCTACAGTAGAGCTTTTATGTCTCCAGCATCTCTAACACTTGCCCTTCAAACTAGCTGTGAAATGTTTGGTTCCATCCTGGAGTTGTGAGTGCTGAGGTGGCTGCCTTAAGCTATTCTGTAGGGTATGGAGGAACTCTGGTTCTGCAGAATGGGCTTCACCAAGTGCCAGTACAGAAGGCATAAATAACACAGGACAAGCATGTTGGTTTGTAAAACTGCTTGACATGGCAAACTGAGAAACTCCAGTTCTGTGGTAGAAAATGTTTCTGGTTTTTTGGTGTTTTTTTTTTTGATCTCACCCTTAAAGTAACCAAATAGAAAGCAGTTTTTAGTAAAGTAGAATATTGCAAGTTACTGAAACAAAACAGAGGGATTTAATTTGCTTTGGATATATAAGAAAGAATTTATGCACCGTGAGCTTCTTGACACTTTGATTTCTTCCCTCCCTCCCCCTCCCTGGTTTGAGATAAGGATTCTTTTGAAATGTTTAGATTTTCTGCAGGTTATGGGAACTATTTTATGCCTCATCCTGATATCACAGTAGAACTGTGGTCAAAAGAAGCTCTACTAGATCTTCCTGTTCGGATACAAAGTGCCAAAACTGATAGAGAAGAATGTGATAGTTCTTATTCATCCTACGTATCCTTAAGAACTCCTTTGGTCTCATGAGGTGGTTATACCATTTTATTATGCTGGTTTGCTGCAGTCTGGTATTTTAGGCCCCTGTGCTTTTTCTTCTTTTAATACATTGATGGCCCAGTGAACATGCTCAGCTCTGCAAGCATAGCAGCGAGAGCAAGATAGGGGTAGGTCATGTGGAAAAGGAGGTGATCTTTTTGTGTCTGCTCTCTGTCAAGCAAATCTAGTGCTGCTGCTGCAGTGAATAGTTGCCTGGGGGATTGGGGGTTATCCCATCAGAAAGCAGCACAAATACGGCTGCTCCATGAGAGGCAGGCTGGGAGCTGCAGGTGACCACAGTGCAGGCCTTTTCTCCAGCCTTCTACTCAATTAGAGATTGTACCAAGCAAAGGGGGCACTGTATGTCCAGTACCAGGAATGCAGTTATGGCAACAACAGATAAGGTGCCAGTACACAGCACCTGGAAGCTACAGAATACTTTGGGGGATGTGTTGAGCAGTGACATGTGACAAGCATGGGGAACTGGGGGAGTCACACTGAAACAAATACATCCTTGCATCAAAGAAAGCTTTGAACAGAATTCAGTGTGGGAAGCAAGACTGGAGAGGAAGATGGTGGGATGGTGTTACTAATCACGGTAATCACAGTCCTGTCTGTAGCGTGTGTTTAAATAAAAGGGGGTAAATAGCCAAAGGAGCGAAAGTATTATCAGTTTTACTGGTCTTGGGTTTAAGGTGGGGGAGATGCTTTTTGGAGAGAGGAAAGTTTCTCTTCAGTTCATGCGCACTAACTTGTTTGAATTCAGGATGTACTGTAAAGCAGAGTAAGAGGCTGACACAAACTTTTCCAGTGTCTTGGCATATTTTGGTTTTGCACCTCTGAAAAAGCTCTTGATCCCTGCTTACCTGTCTGGCCATGCAAATGTGACAGCTTGGGTTTTGAACTTGAAGCAAAACATATCCTGGGCATTTACATATACAGTACATGCTTCTGTCTGCCAGAACATGTTAGTAAAATCACAACTGTTTTAAATTCCACAAAACATCGATTTGATTTTCCCATGTGGCCTCTCTGAGCCTAGAAGCTCAATGTAGCCTTAGAAAAATAATTCTGTACCCTGAACATATCATTCTAGCTCAGGATTACTTATGTTTAATGCAATTATTTTTTGATGGGTCTGTTCTGAAGGTACATTTGATTTGTTCCCTCAATCACCTGAATAAAAAGCACCTCCTCACTTTTTCTCCACACTGCTCAACAGGCTCACTTGTGGTGTCAAACTCACAAAACATTCATGGTAAGCTAGGGGACAAGGTAGGAGAATCTGCCCAAGTATCAGTCAAGTGACATGCCTGGCTTTGTTTTTTCATTTTTCTCATACTGAGCAATACCATCCCATTACTCTCTGTGTAACTTTCCCTCCTTGTTGGCATCCGGATTTTTTTCCCCAAATGTATGAGACTATGGTGCAGATAATGCACAGATTGGTTCAAGTAGAGTGGAGATCAGCAGTAAGTGATTGCAAGAAGAGAGGCGATGTATTTTCACGTACATATATGCGCACATCCTCTTTTAATACTCTGATTTTTACTCATGATGCCTGGATTTAATGTGAAGCCTGTACAGGATCCCTCCAAAGAATAGCAGGGAAAACCACATCTACTGGTCCTCTTTGTTAGTCACTGGGTGTTGCTTTAGGATATAACAGTTGCCCTTTAACTTTGAGTACATTTGAATGCATAACATAGATACAAAGAAAAAGATTGCAAGAAGACTGGAGAAGAAGATTACTTAATACTAGAAGAACTAGTATTAAGTAGTCTATTCTTTTATTTCAGGGGCACTTGTATCTTACAGCACGGCTTATAGGTTATAGAAGGTCTCCAAGGAAGCCATTAGTGAGATTTTCTGTTTTTTCCTTTCCTATTTCTTCCATCTTCCGTTCCCTGTTTTAACATCAACTGTGAAAGATGATGGTTAAATAATACTTACTTGAATCTGAGTAATTTATAAAAGCCAAGTCAGGACAAGACACCTTCACTGTATCTGTAGTCAGTTTTACAATAACTCTGTGTGTGTGTGTGTGTGTGTGCATAGATGCTAATCTCTGTCATTATAGGTGTATGCCTATCTAGCTATATTATAGGTAGATTAAATTAACATTTTTCCCTGACTCTGCTATTCGCTTATCCCCAGTAATATGAGCAGCTGCATTTGGAAAACATCCGCTGTAATCGGAAATATGTGTGTATTTTTTTGGAGCAGTATAGGATCTGGTTAAATGTCTGTGCTACCTTTCACAAGTTATTTGGTGTGGGGCTGTAGCCAGCACTGGTCTGTTCTGTAGGCATACATTTGCTTGCTTTGTCATGGTGCCAGCAAAAGAAAAGTCCAAGCTTTAGGCACAAAGGCAATGACTTTAAGAGGAGAATGAAGAGGCAATAATTTTCAGATATGCCTATCTATTTCACTTCCTCAAATGGATATCTTGTTATAAATAACTACATAATATTTCCATCACAGCCACTAATGTGCAGGGTTTACAGCATATATTCAAGTTTAATGGATTTCAGTTTACCCTTGAGAGAAGAGCGAAGTCTCAGTAGGGCAACCTGACTTCCTTTAGATGAGATATAAGCAACAACTGTGCAATTGCAGAGCAGGTCTAAAAATAGCTTTCTGGCAGTACAGTACAAAGCAGTGAAGTATAAAAACAAGATACTGCAGTTAGCTTTCCACTGGAGATTTTCTCAACTTTAATTCAAAAGTATAATGAAAGAATCTATATAATGTATAGGTACATAAATGTGCCTATTACATAAGTTGACTGTATTTAATTGAGTTGCACCTGCCCAAATTGACTCAGATTTTATGAGGGAAATGACAAGGTGCCACAGTACAAAAGCATCCTGTTACAGTAATAACAGTAGATGCTCAGAGCAGTTTCAGTAACTGTAACTAAATCTCCTCCCTTCTACCACTAAAAAATAATAGTAATAATGAAAAAGAGTGGTTTATTGCCACAGAGACAGTTACTAAGAAGCAAAGACAAAACTGGATCTATTTCTGTAGATCTTCAGTTTTCATTAGTAGCCACCTCAGCACATTTTCAGCAGAGCTACTTCCATCATTTTGGGCAAGGGGGAGTTCAATCCAGGTGATATATGGCTCATTGATCGCAGGAGTCAAATAGGCTGTTACACTTCCTAAGCACCTTGCTTATTTAGATAAGAATGAAAGCCATTCATTGGCCTGGTTGAAATTAAATGAGCATCCTGTTGAACTGTGGATCAATTGTATATCATGTTGATGTACTGGTTTCCAAGCAGATTTTGATCAGTGAACTCGGCTCTCCAACACTTCTCACGCTCACCTTTTAACTGAGAACACAAAGTGTATTGATCAGAATTGCCTTATAAACAGCTTAATGTGACTTGATAGAACTGATAGTCTGGTAATCACACCTCAAACACGATTATAGTCAAGTAGGCTGGTTTTTGTTGTTTTTGTTAGTTAATTTTGACGTTTGTTATGAAATCTATATGTTTACACTCATGTCTTGGCTGCATGACCAGTGTATTCAGACTTCATGCATAAATACACCTGCAGGTACAGAAAAAGAAATGTTTGTTCTCATTGTTAATTCAACTTTTCTGAACCCTTGATGTTTAGCTGGCTCACAGGTCATCTGGTGTTCTTAAAAATGTGCACCAAAAAGTAGTTATCTTGACTTGAAACCACACATACTCATTTTCAGTTCAGAAAGATGCCCTGTAATCACAGAGTATTGCCTTCTAGCACTGAAAATGCTAACCTTAAAAGGCATTTGAGTGACAATCCACAAACTTTACCTTCAGTGAAGAGCCTGGGCAATTACCTAGCTGCATCAAGACCATAAAGAGGGTTTTTTTTCATTCTTCATCAAATGCTACGTAAGTTTAATGATTACTTTCATTATGAGGTGTACAAATACACATGCTTTATTATTTACCATTGTAGAACATAGGGTACATGTTTGCTCCTCTCACATGCATGTGCACACTAGTAAGTCTGCCTCTTAGCTGTATTACTAGTCTCTGACTATTGGACCCAAACACATCTCAGTGCATTGTTCTGAGAAGGCTGTCACTCCTCTTCCTCCTCTCCCCTCCAGAACTGAAGCCTGTAAAAAAAGAAATGTGAATAGTTCCAAAAGCAGATTTTCACACACAAATGGGGGCCAGCAGGGGTGGTGGTGTTTATTACTTCTCCTGAACTGTTTGTTGCTCTGTAGAAGTTGACATGAGTGGAGCAGTTTTTCTTTTTTTTGCCAAAGGAAGGGCTAATGGGCAATTTGCAATAAAGTAGACCTTTTCCACTGGTGTTTTAATAGTCAGAGGTGGTGCCTTTAGACACAAACATCTACAAGCTTTTGGTTCTCCATGGGGAGGCAGATGCTCAGTGAATGTGTATAGCCGTAAGAGGCAGTGAGATCACTGGCATTAGGACAAAGTGAGTCAGCTGAGTCAGCTCATGGGAATCTATAGAGTACGTTCATGAGCCATGTACATTCCAATTGGGCCAAAAGACTGAATTCTAGCCAAAGCTGACTGCAGCTCTGAAGACAGATATGATTGCTCGTGGGTTGGAGGTTCTACCTCTCAGTAGCTGTTTTGAAAATGAGAACACATGCAGTCGACCTAGAGTTCTTTAACATCAGCTTGGTGTGAATGCGTAAGGCCTGTTGTATAATGCATTTTTAAAAACCCAAGATGTGGCATATATGAGTAGCATGGAAGGGGAGAATAGTGTATGGGTGTACTTTGAATTTAAAAGGAAATAAATCTAAGGAGTGAAATTTTAGAACAAGTTTCAATGCTACTTTTCAGAGAGCTTAATGTCACAGGGATGTAAGGAATCTTTGAGTTGTGCTCCTGGCTTCAGTAGAAATGGAGAAATCTTCATATCATGCAAAGAGGCAAAATAATTAGCTAGTAATTAGCTAACCTTTTAATTCTGGACAGATACTGGTTGGATATTTCTTAATTTCTTAACTGTATTAATTTTTATTTTGGATGTTGATGGTATAACTCCAAAGTTTGAGTTAGTCCTTCCTTCTGGCTGTTGTGTATAATGTTTCTTATTTCCATCTTTATTGCCCTTATATTAGTAGCAAAATCTAATGTTGTTCAGGGGTCTGTCTATTGTTTTACATTAAGTTTTCTGTTTTCTTCTTAGGAGCTTGGTGGCTCACGCTGGCAGCATGAATAAGATGTTAAAGGGAAGTGGGGGAGGGACAGGGCTGAAAAAGTGTTAAGACCCCCCCAGCAGAAACCTCATGAGCCAGAGTGGAAATCCTTTCACAAAGTCACAGTCTTTCTGAAGTGCTGGTTTGGGGTTTTATGGATGCCTGAAACAGGGACTCTGCCTCTTCTGGGAGCTTTGGAAACAAATGGTAAAATAAAGCAACACTGATATAATAAAGCAACAACAAAATTTCTTGGGTTAAATAACAGTGTTAGAATTTCTGTTTTAATTTGAAGGATATTTCTGATTTTCCTGAGGAAGAAATAAGGAACTTGATGGAAAATGTTTAAAACCAGGTCTTAAAACTTGTGAACACATTGTTCTTCTGAATCACCTGTCAAGACTACGGGAACTTGGCTATGGCTTCTCTACATTTGGCTTTGGTGAAATGGCTTTTTGTTCCCCTTGACCATGTTCTTTTAACTTGGGACTCTTACCAAAATATTGCTGTGCTGTATCTGACTGATATTTAAATAAAATACGTATTTTTAAGATCATCATCCAGTAAATACTCCAGATAAGTAAAATAAAACATGAAGCAAAGTTTTTAGTTTATCATTAAAAAGTGTTTCTGAATTCTCAGTGTCCTAAGATAGAGATGCTGAAAAATGCTAAGTAGGTGTCTGGGAAGCATAACTGGTTGTATCTGAGTTGTTTTTTGTTGCTGCTCATTGAATATAGGTAACACATAGCTTATTTGCATTGCATTGCATTTTGAACCACCAGAATTATAGAATGGTTTAGGTCAGAAGGGACCTTAAAGGTCATCCGGTTCCAACCCCCTGCCA
This sequence comes from Loriculus beryllinus, assembly GCA_039877255.1. Lineage (NCBI taxonomy): Eukaryota > Metazoa > Chordata > Aves > Psittaciformes > Psittacidae > Loriculus > Loriculus beryllinus. Next base: position 64 of record JBCJKH010050362.1, on the reverse strand, counting down.
TATGCAGGGACACCTTCCACTAGACCGGGTTGCTCCAAGCCCCATCCAGCCTTGTTTTGGATAA
>JBCJKH010050359.1:0-18238 GCA_039877255.1 Loriculus beryllinus | reverse complement strand
AGAGTTATTTTGTAAAAGTAACCAAACTGTAATTTACCACTTTTTCCCATTCTTTGCAATGTATTTTCTTTGGCAAAGGTTTTCTTTCAGAAAAGATACCAGGTGAGATGAACTTTCTTTTCCCTGCTAAGGGTGCAGCTTGTACATCTGCAGTGCTTTTCTCTTACCAAAACACAGTAAGCCTGTTTTTATGGTGCTGCCATGATTTGGCTCTCTATCAGGAGAATACTCTTTGAAATGACAATATTTTTGCTGAGAAAAAACTTTCTCCTATTGTACTAGTTCCAATATACTCATAGAAATAGCATTTTCCACACAAAACAAAAATCTGTAAATAGTGACTGCAGTGTTTACATAATGTTTGTGTGAAAGTACCCGTAGTCATGTACTAGGTTCTTATGTGTTCTCCTGCTAAAACACGTAAACACGATCTGAGTTGACAGTATTGTTTATCCAGACAATCCCTTTAAAAATGAGGCTCAAAGTAATTCCAAAGACCTCAGTGCTGACCTTTCTTCTCATTGGGTTCCATGACAAAGAGCGTTGGGAGTTTGGAGTTGGAGAGGATTTCAGGACAGGTTTTTCTCCTTGCATATAAAAGTTCAGTGCCTTGTGAAACTGAATTGTCATCTTGTTTAGGTGTTAACAACATGACGGTGTTAGAAACTGAAGAGTAGATTCCCTTAAGGTGTTAAATTAAGCTCTGCGAATTTCACTGTGGATCTTTATATGAGTTTGTAAGTTAAGGTCCTCTTTGCTCTACATCAGTCTATGCCAGGAAAAGGTTTTAATCTTAACCTTTTGGGTAACTGTTTAGCATACTAAAGTCTGGAAAACACTAGTGTTCATGCAGGTCAGATACTACAAAACAATATTTACCTCAGCCTCTCATACATGTTAACTTTGCATGTTAAGTAATGGACATAAGAGTTGATGCTCTTTGTGAGGTCTTCCAAACCACTTTTCTGCAGATGTATTCCAGTTGTCTGCCAGCAGAGCACCCTCTACTTCAAAAGTAACTGTGCTTCAATAGAAATGTGAGTGGGATCCTACAGAAGAAAAGATGCATAGTTGTTTCTGGTTAAAACCATGCAGACATATTTTCTCCTCTAAGATTCTGTCTGGCTTGGTGGCTGAGGTCCAGTTAACAACTCTATACTATACAGTCTTTGCTCACACGAAGAGTGCTGTCCTCTTCCATTCCATTTTGCAGTCCCTGTGACTACATTATGTTTTCCAGTGGTCCCAGAATGATGTAATTAGCAACTGAGTCTCAGTTAAACTGGGAGGGAAAAAGTCTCTATTGGTCAATCTTGCAGTGACCAATGTAAGAAGAATCAAACTTGAAATTTATTGTTCCCTCAAGGCAAGTAATTAGGTGAGTTTCTAAAAGAAAATCTGGTTGTGTGGTTGGGTTTTTCTTTTTTCGCTGGATATAGAGCCTATTTCTGAAGCTTAATCTAAAGATACACTGCTTAAAATCTGTGTGTTAACCTTTTCTGTAGACTGAAAGGCTATTTGCAAAGCTTATTATTAAAAGCACAAACCTGTGCTTTTCTTCCTTATTTTGGTTACCTGAAACAAGGCCTTTACAAGACTATATGCAATAAACGTAGGTTAAAGGGATTTTATAATGGAGAAAAAAAGGAGGTCCAAAACATCCCTGTCTCTCCGTGTGTCTTTGTGTCTCCCTGTCTCTCTCATCTCATCCCATTCCCCCCCACGCTCACTCAGAATGCTACAAAGAACATTTGTGTTTGATTAGCAGAAGTAGAGGGAGAGTCATAATCCATGAAATGGCTACAGTAAAACTGTCACAGAAAAAGTGTTGGAGATAAAGAGGATTTTAGCCTGGTATAAACTCTTCTTTTGTACCCATAATGTCTCAATTTACCATTACTATTCACCACTATAGAAGCAGATGTTTCAGTCTGTTAACTTGTATGTTTCTGGTTTTATATTGTACAGCTGGCATAAAAAAAAGGGGCCTGGTAATCTACTGAGCAAGTTTTTAGTTGTAAACTTGATAGATTTTGGATTCATGAAGTGCACCTGAACTACTATCACAAGTTCCAGTGCAACCAGTCCTGTCTTCTCTTCTTTAGAGAAGGAAGAAAGAATAGGTAGTTATTGACTCACTGTAGTACTGAACTGAAGTTCCAAGTAGATATTCTACATATTCTACAGTCATACACCATGTGACAGTTAGTTGTAGCTTTCAAGTACCAGGGTGCTGGTTGACAGCAGGTGCAATATGAGTCAGCAGTGTGCCCTGGCAGCCAAGAGAGCAAATGACATCCTGGGGTGCATTCAATGCAACAGAACCAGCCGGTCAGAAGAAGGGATTATCCAGTGGCAGTCAGTGCTGCTGAGGCCTCACTTCAAGAACTGTGTGCAGCTCTGAGCCTCACAACTTATGAAAGATGTGAAGGTCCAGAGGAGGGCAACAAAACTGGTGGAAGGGGTGGAAGGAATGTCTTTGGGCTGATCTAGTTTGGAAAAAAGGAGGCTTTGGGAAAAGGGGTTTCCAAGTCCTGTGAATGGCAAGTCTTGGTTACAGAGTTTCTGATATGTTTGTTAATATAAAAGCCATTTCCTGCTCAAGAAAGGACATTTGCTCACAAAATGGCAAATAATTATACTAATTATCTGCATCAAAAGGAGTGTGACCAGTAGGTCGGGGGAGGCGATTCTTCCCCTCTACTCTGCTCTCATGAGACCCCACCTGCAGTACTGCACTCAGCTCTGGGGCCCACAACAAAAGAAAGACATGGATTTGCTTGAATGAGTCCAAAGAAGGGCCATGAAAATGATCAGAGGGCTGGAGCACCTGAAAATTGTTCCTGAGAAAGATCTTTGAATTATGTTTAAATTTTTAATTTTTAAAATATTTGTTTATTCTTTATGTTACTATGAAGTCTATAAACTGCTTTTTGATAGAAAATTATTTCTTTTATATAATTACATATTAATAAATGCTTTGTCAGGTATTTGCAAGCAATTTGATGTCCTTTAATTCTAGACTTCAGTGTGGAAACAGAGAATAACTGAATTGTTCTAGTAGCAGATTAGTGAAACCAATCGGCTTTGGCAGTGACAAGTTAATGACTCTTAGAAAGTAACCCATGGAAGAGAAAAGAGCAGTTTTCCGTTGTGTTCCAAAACTGAAATTCGTGGATGATAAGCCAAGAAAGAATATTGTTTACCTGCTCTGTTTCATTACATTATATAGACATTGTAATTTCAATGAGATAATTTATCTAGAAAGTAGAAAAGCTGTATTTTTATTTGAAAGTTACCAGGGATGACACTAATCACACTGTTTGTGAAAGTCTGCAGCTATTTCAAAGTCTGTGAACACAGTATTTTGTCTTTTATTATCCTGCTACTGAAATAATACTGATTATTGTAATAGTCATTAAATATCCTTTTCTTTTGGTCTTTCTGGTTTGTGGAAAAGCAGCTGGTGCCTCTTCTAAGAGACACTGCTTAAAAATTTATGTTCCTGTTCCTTAGTGTGTAACTGAATTGTCTGATAGATGTTACCTGTTAAATAGTACCAATTAGTAGGAATGATCTGCACATGGGAATAACTGTCATTCAAAATTACACTTACTATATGCCTAGAAGCCCAGGAGTCATAATTATTCTTTTCAGTGTAGTTGGTTGAACCCAGCTCCAAAACTGCTGCTTTCTGGAAACAGCTAACACTTCTGCACAGCAATTCTTCACTGCGGTCTCCTGCTCCATAGAGACTGTGCCTGTGACATCTCCTCAATACAGTCACCTCAGGGATCGGTTGTATCGTATTTTCCTTCCTAGAACTGTAAATCAGTCCTGGTCAATCCCAATATACATAGAACTATTTTTAAAAGTGTGGTATAATTAGGAGACCTCTCTGGCCCAATGCTGTATTGCAGGTCATGTGTTACTAAGTGCTTTTAACACTGTCAGAAATGAATAAAAATCTAAGTTTGTGTTCAGTTAGTTATACCTAGATAGAACCTAAAAATTTATGAATATAGATGATGTTTCAAAAAAACAAACTTCCTGACAAAACCTGAGAAATTACATTGAAAATAAGGTACCTGAACTTCAAGTCAGCACTCCAGCAGGTCTATTTTTCTGGACACTATATAAATGCTTGGGTTATAATCCAAAGGTGCTTGCCCAAAGCCAGTTGCCAGCAGAGAGGAGATGAGAGCCCTGGCCTCACGAGCAAGCCACCTGAGCCTGCAGGCAGCTAGCTCCAGCATGCTGGCACCCGGCTGCCTGTGTCACACAGAGCTGTTGGCACGGTAAGTGTTGGAGCCATTCAGCACAAGCTGTTGTGCATGGTGCCCACTGGCACACAGCAGGATCCTGTTCCTGCTCTTACTGTGGTATTGTACATTGATGCAACTCCACAAAGGCTCTTGTGACTCTCTGGGTTGTTCCTTGTAATGCTCCCTGTTCCTAAGTGTCATGTGCAGGCAGAGCAATATGGTCTTCCATGTCCCCAACACCTCAGCTGACAGCTTCCAACAGCCATCCTGCACTGTGCAGCAGGTCAGTCTTCCTCAACAGATGCCAGTTCTAGCAATAATGTGGAAGAAAGTGTGACCTTGGAAAAAACATTTATTAAAGCACCAGAGTGTTTTATGACCTGATTGCTGAAATATTTATGCTGGAGATGAAGCTTTTCTATTGAAGGACAGCACAGCAATCAAAAATGCTGTGGGCATTGATCAAGTGTTTTACAGATCTGTTGTATTCTGGAATAAACAAGTAACAAAGTGCTAAGTATGCCAGAGGAAGGCACTAGGGCTCTTTGGGGTCCAGTTATTAAAGGGTGATCTTACAGAAAGTCCATGCTGAGGTCTCATTGAATCAAAAGGGAAATGGCTGGTGTGAGTGACATACAGACCTTCTACAAGATGTGTTTTGATGACACTATCTTACAGCTTCACCTGTACCAGCCATTGCACAAAGGAAGTGGGGGGGATGTGAGTGTCTTTTTTATTAACTGTTTTCTGCCTTGCCAGAGAGATACCTCTTTGGTTTTAAATACTGTAATGTAATGTACATGGTGAGAAATGAAAGATAGGATTTCGATGGAGTCTCCCTGAAAATATCTGTTTCATGCTGAGGTTTCATGGTGAAGGAGTCAGAAGACCCCTCTGGCTTTGGGAGCCTTTGCTGGCCAGACTTGGGGCAGGTGGGGATGCGTTACCTGCAAGGTTATGACTGAAGGCTGGGGAAGAACTTGGGCAGTAGAGCCCTCCTGGCTGCTCTCGAGGGATGTTCCCTGTTCCAATTCCACAACCTACCGCCAGGAGCCCCTGGCTTGAGGAAATGTGGGTGCACGCTGGTGATGACTAGGAGCTGTCATCTTCATTCAGGAAGGCAGAGAACAGGGGGATGTGAAGTAGAACTGCAATGAGAGAAGTAGGAATGCATGCGTAATGCTTTGGGGGGCACCTTTTTCTTCCCAACATACACACAAATAGAAATTATTGCTTATCTCCCTCCCTTTGCTTAGCTATCTATGGTATCCTGAATAAGGAAGATGGTGTGTTAATAGAACAAAAGTTGTTAGGTGTTCGTATGGTGAGGAAAAAGAGAAAATCTGGACATCTGACAGCTAGAAGCTATACAGAAGTTGCAGCTGGACAGAAAGGTCAAAAGTTAAGGTGAGCCACTGGCCATTCCTGAGATGGTTAAACAAGTCGGTTCCTTTGGGTAAGTTTCAGTATCCAGGGACACGTTTTGCTGTCAGTCAGTCAGTCCACTGTAAATCTGGAGCTTTAATGGAGTTTTTCTGTGCTCGTGCCAGTACAACTGAGAGTAAACTTTGGCTCTGGTTACACCCATCTAGAGCAAGCCGCAGCTTGCCTTATGCACAGAAGAATTCCTGTTGACTTCATAAAGTTTTTTCATGAGTTGGGACATCTGGATTTGGTACAGTAATACTTAACATAGGGATGTTGCTGTAAATGTGAGGATGTTTACAGAAATGAGAGACAAATCAGACCCCTGCTGACTATTTCAGGTTAGGAAGCATAAGGTTTCTTCCAAGAAAAATATCAGAGCGCTCTAGTGCAGCATCTGCTCCCAGTATTCTTTTCTGCAGGAAAACCTGCATTCAGGAAGATTAAAATTAACTTCCCTGGATTCCTGCATAAAACTGTCAGCTTGAGAATCTCCTGTGACTAGCAATTGCTAATTGCACTGATTTCCTTTAGTGTCAGTGAAACAGTAATGGGCGCTGAGCAGCTGTCTCATATCCCTTGGGAGTTCCAGCCTCAAGTCTACCCTGAGCCAGGGCATGCATTGTTTGATAATTAAGCCCTCAGCCTCTGTTCCAAGCTCACTATAAGTGAGAAATTGAGGATGGCGATGATGATTATTTAGCAAGGGAGAGGTTTCTTTTTAGACACCCTTCCCTTGTACCCGGGTCTAAATGTTGCAGACTTTCTGAATTAGATGCACTGTATGGTTACACTTTTCTCCTCAGTTAGACCCCTTTTTAAATACAAATTGTCCATCCAAAGCAGAAACTGATTTAGCTTGTTTTTCTACCTCTGGCAGCTCACGATCCACTCCAGCATGTAAATTTAAAATGAATAGCCACCATGTCAACTTGGAAGATGTTAGCACATAAAAACCTTCATGAGTTGCTTCAGTTACAGTAAGAATTTGTCATAAACCAGCAGGAACTCATTGTCTGCAATGTGGCAAAAGTGTTTGCAGGTTTCTGTGCCAGAGGTTAGCTGGCAGCAAGAGGGAACTGCTGCTGCTGAGGTGGAATTAACTGGCTGCAGCTTACATGGATTGGTCAAGTGGATGCTAAGCCGGTGACTCAGTGGTAAACAGAGAGCTGGGGCTCTCCCTTTGCAAACCCTGCAAGCACAAGAAATGATCCCCCCTTCATTTTGCAAAATACCGGAGGTTTTATGAACAATTTCAAAGGTCATACAGAAAACAAAAGGTTTTCCTCACCCTGGCGGGTGTAATTAAAATGCTCCCTCCCATGATTGCCTTCTTGGGATCTTAGCATTAGCCTTGAGGTGTTGCTGGAGCTCTGTCCCTGGTTTACCCAGCAGTGGAAGGACAGTAGGATTTGCTGGTGCTGTTTTCAGCAACCCTACAGGCATCGCTTCACTTGCTCGGGAACTGAGCCCCAGCCAACAAGTCCCATTCAGTAAAAATCTCCCATGGCTGGAGATCACCTCTTCCACATCACCAACTGGATGTACCATTAACAGCAATGTGAAGCTGAATGTTATCCATTACTAATCCAATATTCAGCATTTCCTTGTTACTTTTCAGAGAGACTTCATATATACACTAAAGGAGGAGAAAGAGACAGCAGGACCTTCCTCTACCGTATCATTTTTCATCTTAGGGGCTGCTCTTTCTGCATTGCCAACAGGAGGAGAGTACTCCAGTCTTCTCTGAAAATGTCTGTATGCCATCACTCCAGTGCTTCAGGAGGTGTTTTTCAGATCAGCCCATCTGGTACTCAGCATTGAGCTGCCTTGCTGCCAGTTCACCTGTGAAACAGGGTGAGCTGTGCATGGGAAGAGGGTATTTCAGAGAGGTCGTTCCAAGGCATCATGTGCTGTCAGAGTAGGCACCTCCAGAGCCTTCTGGTTCCAGCAGCATTTTAGGTGGTTCATCAAAATTAGCATTTCATACTGAGGAGTAGGAATGCCTCTTCAGTACCCCAGTCTGTGCTAAACATTGCACTCTTCCCTACCCCATCCAAAGACGTCAGTATCTACAAGCTTCCGGGGTCTTTTGGTATCTATGCATGTACCCAAGTCAGACTCTGTACTGAAATAGCCAAGTGGCGCACACTACCTTTGGCACCAAGAGGGTCATAACAAGGAAGAACCTGAAAAACAAACTACATTTTCCCTAATGTGAACTCCACATAAGGATATGTTCCTTGCACTGTTTGCTAAGAGTTGAGCAGAAGTGTCCTGCATCCAACGGGAAAAAAAAAAAATGTTCCTTTCCATACCTGTCTCCTTTCTGGGGACACTGTGTCCCTGTGCTAGGCACAAATGGGAGGGGAGAGGTGCTCCAACTCTTGCACACAAGACATTCTGTATCTCCACAAGCCAACTTCCAGATCCCCAGAATCTATATTTAGCAGCACTAATGAAACTGAAAATAAACACCTTGAGTTACATTTAACAGGGTGGGTTTTTTTATTTTATCCTTTAACTGTTTCTTGAGTTGATGCACTTGTTCTCTCATTAGAATTCCAGGGCCACAGGGCAGCCGAGCTGTTCCTTGGTCAGCTCCTGGTCTCAACCTTAACTCTGTGCTGTGGCTGTGAGGCCCATTGGTAAGCTCAAAGAGAGGAACTGTGGCATTACTAATACTGGAGTATAGTGTAGGCCTGGCTTCTTGCTCAGTCTTCACTCAGACTGCTCTTCTCAAGAAGGAGTTGGCATTGGAGAGGTTTATATTGCTACTATTTAATGTAATACCATTCACTAAGGAGCTTGCCAGTAGGTGGCTTGGCTACTGAAAAAGAAGACATCAGGCCATAAAAGTTGCTTAAATAATTTTTCAAAGAAAGTTTCTGAAGCTTCAACACTTGCCTTCAAGTATTTCACAACTTAAAAGTTGGTCTATGTTAAAGGAGAAAGATGCAGTAACAGAGTTGTTTCGGTGGTGGAAGTTGTTTGCCATCATGTATAAAAGGTTTATTGTATCTCTGTTGATACCCGTGGAACAGGCACTAGGCTGGTCCCTAATTTCAGTGACCATTAACCAGCCAGGTGTGATAAGGTGTGAGGCAGTAATTACTGATTTTCCGACATACTGTTCCAGTGACCTCTGAGGTAGTGAACCACTCAATTAAGTTAAAGCATGATAAGATTTCATTAAGATGGTCTGAATTACCTACTCAAGCAACCAGAGATGAAAGCTTCCAAACCAAGCTTTGTTCCCTGAGATGTCCATCCTCACTGCATTTGTTTCCATGAGCGACAAAAACTGCCAAGAGGTTGGCAAAACAGACCCAAGGAAATATCCCTATGAACTGCTGACTGTTCCCTTCAAAGGGTACTTGTTACACTAGTGCTGACAGCCACGCACATACAGATCTTAAATACCTTTCACCGATATAAAACGCTTCATGAAAGTCCACACTTTGGACTTCGGGTCAGAGATTGAACCAACCATGATCCAAAGGAAATAAGTTTTCCTAAAAATAAAACCTGTATATGATCTGGACTTGTTCTGTACTATATACAGCATCACACATAAGGGGCTCATAAAGCATAACTTGTAAGTTGAGAGCAGAGTTGTTACTCTACTCCTGTTTCTATGGATGACCTGGGATTTCTAGGAAAATACACTTTAAACACCATATCCAGTTTCTGTAAGTTTTTTCTTGAGCCATTTTCCTTTGAGAGTGCTAATCTAAATGCTTTTTTACTGCTAAATGTCCTTTACTTCACAGTAAAGGATTTATGGGAAAGCTGCAGTGAGTGGCAGGAGGTATATCACAAGGAAGAAAACATGGCTTACAGAATAGAGTTGGAAGTATTAAGACTCTAAAGAAGAACATTCCTGAGGTTCTTGCTGGAGCACAATTCCATGTTAAACTGACTGGGAATAAAAATAAAATAATTCTTAAATGTCAAAATTTTATTATTTTTTTAACCTTTTTTTTTCTTTCATCAGCATTTTCAAAACCCTGATGCTATTCCCTATTCAGGATGAATATAAACATAAAAATATTGGGAAATATTAGTAAACTATGAAAATATTAGGAAATTATGAAAAATTCTGGCTTTTTCATTAACTGCGCTTATTTCACTGTACTTTTTGTGTCTGAGCCTCAGAATAGTTGTGTTTCCACATAAATTTCAATGCAGCAATCCCTTGTTAAGTAGACAGGTTTTTGTTACATCTGAATTAGGATTTAATATGATGAAGACTCAACCTGGACTAGGCTGTATAAACTCAAATGCTTAATTTTTATGTTTATACAGAAATCAGTGAAAGCCTGTTTGGTACCAAGGATCTGACTGAGGTGGAGATTCCAAGTACCTTTTTTTTCTGAGAAAAATCCTCTAATTCTAGTAAGTTCTCATCCAAATTAAACAAATGGGTTATTTTTATGCCTTCAACTGTGGGGTTTTATCCTTGTAATCAGTTTCATTTAATTTCATCTCAGTAAAAATTACATAATCCTGTAGTCAGGCTCACTGTAATAATGTAAAACTCACTGAATTTGGACAGACAGATCATGCTAGACTGTGGATGTCACAGAGGAAGTGCCCCCACAGTACAGTGAGCCTTCTAGGCTTTAATCTGAATTCAGACGTCTCACTCGACACCTGCATGTCAAAGAACCCAAGTTATAAACCATTTATCATTAATTATTTCTTATCCCTCCCCACCCCCTATTATATAGTAATTAAAATAGAAATTGGCGATGTTAATGCAAAGAGACTCCAGGCTATCAACATGGCAAAACACCAGAATATGTCAGAACAAAAACAGCAAACCAGCATCTATCCCATCACTTTCCTGAGTTCATCTGCAAACCTCTGCAGCTTGATGTTGTCTGATCATCACAAGGGCTTGTCATGATGCAGCAAGACCTATTTGCCATCTGACATAAATCAGCAGAAGCCCAGGGAAGTCAGATGAGGAAGACCTTCCCCAGTGGCTCTTTCCAGAATTGATGATAAGAGGTTATTCTTGTCATTCAGTATTGGTTTCCGAAGGGCTGAGGAGGAACCAGCGGGCCTTTGTCACTGTCCCCTCTGGAAATCCTACTGAAAAATGAAATTTTAAGTGGTAAGAAGGGGAGCAGAAAAACACAACTTCAGGTTGAGTTTTGCAATGTGCTCCAGGCAAAACCAAGGAGGACAAAATGGTGAAAATACAGAAATATTTTTCTTTGACATTTTAATGACTTGTTTCATGTTGGAAAAGTAAAAAAACTATTTCAATGTAATAAGAAATAAATATGTTATTTGGCTTTAAAATCACATTTCTCATTTTGCAATTAACCTAAGGGAAAAATTAAACATTCAAATTGATTCAAAACATTCCTATTTGTTAGTCTGCTTGTTTTATAAGAGATAAAAATCCAATTAATTTCTATCCAGAACATTCTTTTTTTATAATTTCCTTTCTTAAGTTTAGAAATTGATTCATAAAAAAAGTCTTTACTTGTCCAAATATGCTGACAGCACTGAAGTTACTGGAAATGTCATCTGTTATTTAAGTGTCATGGTTTGGCCCCAGCTGGCAACTATGGCCCACGCTGCTGCTCACTTGCTCCCCACTGCTGAGATGGGGGAGAGGATCAGAAGTGTAAAAGTGAGAAAAACTCATGAGTTGAGATACAGACAGTTTGATAGGTAAAACAAGAATATCAACATTGTTTTCAGCACAAATCCAAAGGACAGCCCCATACTGGCTACTATGAAGAAAATTAACTCTATCCCAGCCAAAACCAGCACAGTTAAGAAAAGAGCTTTGCAGCATAAACCAAACAGTAAAAAAGGAGCAATGTTTATACAGGAGCTCTCTAAATCAAGCTCAGAGGATTTTATTATGGCTGCCTTCCAGCTCGGAGGATCCAGAAAGATGATTAAACACAAGAGATTTGCTCCTCACAATTCAACAGCGAAACTCCACAGGAAAAAATCCCAGTGCTCCTGCCTGCATTACCCCAGAGCTGTGTACAGAGCCTAAACAGGAGCTCTACTAAGCTACCAAAGAAATTCTGGGTAAATGGGGATACAAATCTCCTGCTACTTAGTGTTCTCCATCAATGCAGGTCGTATCCATCAAGGTCCTATCCACCCTGTGCTTCTGCAAGCCAGATTTCTCCATGCCGTGGGTGAAAGTTTGATTCTAAGACCCAAGCACCCATTTCAAGACTCTGGATCCATGTTCTTTCTGCTGTAGTACACAGCTAGAATGGTTATTTATTTTATTCTTCAGGAATGAAATGTTCCATTTCAGTCCCTGAATACATGTATATAAGGCAATGACCACCCAGCTAAAAGATGAGCTAATGCTAACACATTGACAAGCTGCTAAAAATGATCATTCCATTCCAGATATTTGATTTACACCTGAATGACCCTGAAAGCCATAGTATGGAAAAAGGAAATGTTTAAGTGTTCATCATTTTAACCAATCTGACAGACTGCAGAAGTAGAGTAGTAGTATGTGCAATGGCCTGCTGTTGAAAAGGAACTTTTTTCCCCCTGTATGCCATATTTATGTCTTCTGGTGCTGCAGCTGAGGTGGCTTAAAATACAGAATAGCAAATGTATTTGATGATGAAGTACAGGTTTCTGTATTTTCTCTGGCTTCTATAGCTGTTGCTGCTACTAATCCCTTATTATTCACTTGAACATCTGTGAGGACTGCAGATGTGCCCAAAAAATTTTATGACCATGAAGAGTTAGTGTAAACTTAATGCATCATTTGAATAATTAATATCATCAGTAACATATTAGAACCATTAGGCAGTGAAAGCAAGAATGCTTGTTCTACAAAACTATAATTTTTCTTTAAAAGAATGACAGACACTAAGCAAAAAGCTGATGTTGCTCAAAGTCCATGGGAATAGATATTTGTATAGACAAGAACTTGTTACACGTGCAATTTCATCATATACATTCAAGAAAGAATCTCACAGGTAGCAAAAGGCCAAATTGAGATGATTTACCAAAGGTGTAGCAAAAGAAAAATAAACCCAACAAGGCACAGCAGCTTTCTCCACTTACATTCCTTGGATTAACAGCCATGATTATAATCTGTAATGTGAATTAATGAAATGTGAAAAAAAATCAGGATAAAGAGATGTGTGTTGGGGAAAAGAAGAGGAAAAACACATTCCTAGAAGCCAGTGCATTCTGCATGTGGAAGGAAGAGGCACATGAGACTGAGTTTTAGGTTTTGAACACTATCAACAAAAAGCGATGTGTACTTTTGGCTCCACTACCTTGCACAGTGTGAGTTTAATCATGTCTGGCACCAACTGTTATTCTGAAATTACTTTAATGAATGTTCATTTTCTCCTCTTGTGTGATCCACTTCGAGAGCTAACAAAGCCTGGCTCCTTATGGACTTGCATGTAACCTGCTGCCAGTCCACTGCCATAGCACAAAGCACAAAGTTTTGTTTCCTCTCAGGTTTTCTGGAGCACTTACCTTCTGCCAAGCATTCAGAGAATCCTCCCCAGAGGGCTGGAAAGGACGCTGGAGACCAGCTGGTCCCGGCTTCTGTTGAAAGCTGGTGCTTATCCAGGACCTCATCAGGACAAGCCTGGAGTGTTCCTTCCCTAGACACTGGCACAGTGATAACCCCAGCAATCTCTCATATCCCTTTTGGTACTTCACCAGTCCCTCCACACATTCACCACACACATCACCATGATCCGTTGCCACATGGGAGGCAGCATGAGGCTGGCAAGATTCATCTTTACTGGGCTGCCCACTTCCAAGGGAGAAAAGGGAAGGGAGAGAAATGTCCCTTCTCCCTCTCAGCACCGACAAGGTTTCCCTTCTCCATTTGGGTGCTGTCCTACACATGCCACGTACGGAACCCTACTGTCCTGGGAACTACACCTCTCTCAAAGATGGCTGAGGGTGGGCAGCAGGCCCAAAAGCCACCAGGTACTGGCAGGCTCATGGTGTGGTGCTCTACAGTAACTCCCTGTGGGTACCTCACTGCAACATACTGAAGTGCCCTTTCAGGTGTACTAGGGTGAGAGCCAAAGCAAGCCTGGAGCCTGTGCCTAAGACCCTCCTCAAACTACCCCATTCCAAACCCAGGCTGTGCTTGCAGAGCCATGTCTAGGCTATGCCCTAAGGCTGGGAGCCCTGATGAGCAGAGCAGGCGCCTGCAGCTGCTGCAGTGCTTGGCTCAAGGAGGAGAGTTCTCTCTTCCCATTTCTGTGCTAACAAAATAAATGTCATTGTTATTAATGATGATTGCTTTCAATGGAGCTGTGTAGTGCACAACGATAGAAATGTTCCCATTATGAAGGTCTGAACAAACAGCCACTGCTGACAAATCTCTCTGTCTCCTAATATTTCTTTACTAACTTTCAGACTTCCGATGATGCACATACTGCCCTTGTAAATTCTCCAATACAGTTTCAAGAACCTTTATGAATATTATGTTTGCCTACCAACACCCTATTAGCTACATGGCACAACAGCCTGATGGGGAGAACAGAATTGTTATTTACATCAGATAATTTTATTTTTCCTCCTAAGCTGAGCTAATAAACGGTTCTGTTTAAAGATCCACTCAAAGAACCAGCAAGATTAATTCTAGGGATTTCCCTCACCTAAAATGAGTGCCTTTGCATATGACTCTTGTAATAAAGAATGAGGTTAGCAGAATTTGTGTTGGTCTGCTTCAAACTGTAAGATCTCACTTTGATTTATGTATGTACGATGTTTAGTGTCTTAGCTTCAGTTGTGGCCTCTCTCCAGCCCATTCAGCCCTACAGATTTGGAACACGTTTACTGGGGTCCTGTAGATCAAAGTCTCGCAGTCAGAAGGCTCTTGAGCTTTGCCTTAGTTTGCTGCAAAGATTGTGACAAACACCTACAAGCAGCTGATCAGACAATGTCCCTAGGGAAGGACAGACAAGCCCCACAGTGAAAAGCCTCCCTCACATCCTCAGCATGGCTTCTGCTGGGCCACAGACACTAGCTGGCCTGCGTTAGGCATTTCAGACATGAACAGTGACTCAGACTCACAGGACAGGCCACTTCTCCTTTTTGTGGTGATCTAGTGCCCTGTGGTTTGAGCAGGGAATTTCTAGGTCATGTGTTGGACAAATGACCATTCATCAGGCATGAAACTGTTGTACAGCCCATGCAAAACACACTGGGGGCAGCCGGCTGTGCCAGACCTACCCTTGAACCTTCAGTGCTGAGAGGACACGTGCTTGCATGGACCAAGGGCTTTGGAAGCACCAAACCCAAGCACTTTACAGTGCCTGCACAGAGCAGTTCCATGGGGACAGCAGGATGTAGTGGCTGTACCATGTTTGATGTGACACTGTGAGCAGGTTTGGGCCAAATTCCATGTTTCTGTGAAAAGTTCAGCGTAGCCTTTCCCACCACAGATCCTGACTCAGCAGAGCACTGAACTCACACTGCAGTTGATGTGCATATGTCCTGGTGACTGGAGTAGGATTTGAGTTTTAGTTTCTGTCTTTGCTGAACTGGGCTCTGGAGCGAACTCAGTTTCATGTACCATTTAGCAAATAGTGGTATTAGAAGCACAGTGTGCCTGGCATCACTATAGTCTGAAAAATACCCTGGTTCGTGTGATTTTAAAAACTGTAATTTTGTTTCTTAAAATAAGAGTCTCTTCAAAGAAACAGGACAAATTAAAAATTAAAAAATTAAAGCACCAAAATACGGACAGATGTAAAGCATACAAAGAATGACTTTTCAGTTCATGGACTGTCTCACTCTAATTATGTGAATGATCTGAACCATTCACAGAACAATTACACTGAATGCGGAAAATAATTTCTCTCTCAATGTTGCTATACAAAGACCTGAAGTTTGAGGATATATGGACTACTATACCTTTTCTAACTCTGGAGGGCAACTTTTTTGTTAAAATCAATTTGGTATGTTATGTGATTGTATTGGGTTTCTGTGGCAAGGTTTTGGTAGTGGGGGAGCCACAGGGGTGGTTTCTGGTAGAATCTGCCAGAAGCTTCCCCTATGTCTGACAGAGCCAATGCCAGTTGGCTCCAAGATGGACCTGCTGCTGACCAAGATTGAGCCCATCGGAGGTGGTGGTAGCACCTCTGGGATAACATAGTTAAGAAGTGGGAGAACAAACCAGCAACTGCAGCCAGAGAGAGGAGTGACAATTCAGTGTGCTTCATTTGGATATAGGTTATGAGTAAAGTTGAAGTTATTCCAAACAAAAAAATCTTAGGTTTATGAAATGAAATACTTCAGAAAGAGCTCTTTGAAACTTTCACATAGTATTTTCTTGAATTCTTACTTCACGGGAAACTTTGAAAATTTAACTTTTCCTTCCAATTCATGACAAAATGAAAAGTCAAAGTAGAAGTGTTCCATAGAGGAGAAATTCTATCTATTGACCAAATTCATTGTAAGATCACTAGCTGAACTAATGTTTGACATGCAGACGTATGTATTTTTGTATTGCTATACATTCCCATGTAATTTTATTCCAGAATTTAAGAATGCATTAAAATAGTCAATAGCTAATGCAGGTGGGAAAGAAACCTTAAACACGTTAAGTAAATGTAGATTTGCGCTGTGATACCCCTGTAAACCTGCACAGAGCACATACATCTGCAAGGAGCTTGCAGTTCATCTCTATGAATTAGTAAAATGAAGATTGATAATAATTTAAATATATTACCTTTTCACTGATGATAATTGGAGCGGAAATACCAAGCTAATATGTTTATCTGCTGGTAATGAACAGAATGACAAGCCAGGGATGAGCAATAGCTGGTGCTGCAGACTGCAGTGACAGGGACGTGGGCTGCTGTCTGACAAACTATCAGCTGCTCTTGATCCAGGTTAGGATATTGCTGAATTACTATCTCCCAGCTGCTCAAAACGTCTTCCTCTCCAAATCCTCATCTCTATCAGCTCAGCTGAGAGCTCTGAGGTTACAAAGGGAAACAAGTATTTTACACAGCAAAAGGTACAGTGTGCAGAAAAGCTAACGTGTAAAGGCTTGAAAAATGAAAAGAGAACCTGAACATTTGAGATAGTGAAAAAAATGTTCTCTGAGGCATATTTATTTAGAACAGACAACAGTCACTCTTCCCTGCCCCTCTCCAAGTATACTACTTGTTTCCATATTTCATGAAAAATGCTAACCCATGAAAACTCAAACCCAAACCATTTTGATGCAGGATGGCACCATGTTTCCTGCAGTTGCAGTCTGATTACTTTGTAATTCAATTGTCCTCTACTGCATTTTTGGGGGAATATGGAGCATCTCACGAACTCTGCAATGAGGCCAGAGGGGGTTTATATCTCCCATTATGAGTCAGAGTTGTCAGTAGCCCACCTTCTGATAATATGCCAAGTAGTAATATGTAAAAAAAATTTTGCCAATATTTTTCCATTAAATATTCTTTCTTTCGCATCGATCTAATTGTCCCAACAACAACAACCCCCCCTTTTTTTTTATTAATACCGAGAGCTTACAATATTGGATTCTTCTCTATTGACATGCAATGATGTCAAACGTGCCTTATATTTGTACAGTCAAATATCTGCAGCAAGTCACATACAAAAAAATGATTGCAGATAAAATTAACTCAGCATTTCACTTGAACACCTTTTTTAACAAGTGTTAAACCACTTTTGAGGTCTTTGTTCACTCCTAGTGTTAAAACATATCAATAGTGTTAAACATATCAATATCAGCAGTGCAGCCTCAGGAATGACCCCAGGGAGATAATCTGCTCCAGCCCCTGCTGCAGGCCCCTCGGCCACCTGGCCCCAAGTAAGGGCTGAGTGCCTGGGAGGGATCTTTGAGCACCAGGCAAACAACAGGCAAGAGAAGATGCACAAAATACTGTAATAACACACCTGAGACAAGTCATTTTATAACAGCCGACGGCCAGCACAGTTAGAAGGATGTTGTACTACAGAGGCCACCTTTCCTAGACATCTTTTATCTAGCTATTCCTCCACCTCAAATTCTGACACTCCATGACTTAATTTACCTTAGGCTATTCTTTCTACAGGCAAACACTAGTACTTGATTCCTTTTGGATGTTCCATCTGAAAGGCCAGACTTACAAAGGTACATCTTCCTCTGTCTAAGGCTGAGCTGGTGTACATTTAGATGCCTCTCAGTTCTTAGAACAAGATTTTCTAACCCTGCCTCAGGAATTTTCTACTTTCTACCATTTTATTCTAATGTTCACAGAAGAACGAGCACACATAAGAATGGGAGAAATTGTTTTCTTTGTAGTCCTTCACTTTTTCTATCCTATAGAATCACAGAATCATAGAATACTTAGGGTTGGAAAGGACCTTAAGATCATCTAGTTCCAATCTCCCTGCAGTAAGCAGGGACACCCCACACTAAACCATGTCACCCAAGGCTTCATCCAGCCTGGCCTTGAACACTGCCAGGGATGGAGCACTCACAACTTCCTTGGGCAATCCATTCCAGTGCCTCACCACCCTCACAGTAAAGAATTTCTTCCTCATATCCA